>CAOLHI010005030.1:0-87797 GCA_948474755.1 Ctenosaura bakeri | reverse complement strand
TCCAGATTCGTAGTAGAGACTTTCTAATAAAATGATTATTGAATTCTCTATTAGATTTGGCCTGCTCATACCACCAGTATGAGTGCCATCCGAAAGGTAGATCTGGTCCTTCTAATATTAGTATCCTTTCATTGTCTAACCTAATCCATGTTGTTATCCATTCAAGACAGGAGGCATGGTAATATTACAATAAACCAGTTCTTAGAACTTTGCTGTTAAAGGTCTAGAGATCACTTTTCCCGTACATAACAGAATTGTAAGCTAGAACTGTACTTTTTATATACATGAATTGGATCCTTACAAGTACATGTCTTGCCCTCTTGAGCACCCAAATTATATGTGATACATGTGATGCTAGAATCTCTCTCTCTGTTTCTATTGTTGCATGACTCAGAGTCTCACATCAGGATGTTTTCTCACTCGTTTGAGTCCTAAGGCTGATGTCCTAAGTTCTCCACTATAAAGGCCTTTGGCTTGGAACGGGAGGTGACATGGTAGCTTGGGGCCCCCATAGAAAATATTTGAAAAATTCATGTAGTAATTACTGTAAAGTATATCCTCCAACATTGCACATATGTATCTAGGAATAAATCACACTGACCTCATTGAGACTTAGGCCATTTCTGCATGAAAGGGCCGTCCCACTATGGAGACAGGATGGCAGCAGTCAGCTAGTTGTACTTCCACATGACATTGTCACCAGCCCACTGCCATCCTGTCCCCATGTGTCACACTCACAGAGATTTTTTTCCATTTAGCACCCATGATTGCACAACACTCCTGTACCTACTTGTCCTGCCAAAGAGCAGGAAGCACAATGGCAATGCTTCCTTCCCCAGCACAGCCTGGGAAATGCCCAGCGGCACTGCAGAAGGAAGAGATGTGGCCATCACACTCCCTTCCACAGGGAGCTGGTCCTGTTGTTGTGCTCCCTTCCCTG
The DNA here is from genome assembly GCA_948474755.1 of Ctenosaura bakeri. NCBI lineage: Eukaryota > Metazoa > Chordata > Lepidosauria > Squamata > Iguanidae > Ctenosaura > Ctenosaura bakeri. The sequence goes on along the minus strand of CAOLHI010005030.1, from coordinate 86,857 downwards.
TCAAGACTGTGATGGGATGACATGTAAGAGCCTTGTCGTGCGGAAAGGGCCTTACATCGAAATAGATATGTGTATGATTCTAAACTGAATTTAAATGGAATATTGATATTGCAGAGGAACATTTGTATCTTGTATACACAAGCACACTCTTCCATACTCTCTCTCTCTCACACACACACACTGCTTCATGTCTCTCTCAAGCACAGAAAAGCTCTTTCTGTTCCCTATCTGTATCCTACTTCCTCTGCACAACCTCCCAAAGCACTTCCAGTGGGCACAGTAGCCTCTTCCCTATTTCTTTGAGCCAGGATGGTGTCTTAGTTCTTCCCACAGCAGCTCCTAAGCTCACTCCTTTGATAGTCCTGGTACAGTCTCTGCTTCTGAGTAGCTCTGTGCCTGAGCTTACACTCCCTCAAAAGCTCTCAGCTTTCTGCCACTCTTAAAGGGCATGCTACAGACACAGGCAGTGATGTGCAATGTTTTGCCTTTCTAATAAATCTGTAATTCAAGTAGGAATCCACTGGCTTCCCAGAAAAAAGTGGGGAGGTCTTGCAGACTATGCCTTATGGCAGCAGTTTGTTCTTTCTTTCTTTCTCCCTCCCTCCCTCCCTCCCTCCCTATGGGGCTGCTTCTCCAGGTGTAGAGTAGCTGTTAGCTGCTAACCACCCTTTCATCCCAGAATGCCTTGGAATATCACTGTGGCTCAGCCTTGTTTTGGAATTGTACTTCCATTCATCTTTGAAGGGCTATGACTCCTGAAGAGCATTCCACCGTTTTGTAAGCTCTGGAGAACAAAAATAATACAAAAGGGATAGAACATTTTGCTAAATCATTTGTTGTGTAGGTCAGGGGTGAATGCTTTCAGAAAAGTCAGCTTTTCAGAATACAGTATATATGAGGGTTGAAAAGGGACTTAGAAGGGAAGTATAAAATAACAATTTGGCTTCACCATAATTAAAAATGACCTTTCTCTGCTTTTTATTTTCCTCTTAATTTTAAAGGCTATCCTTTAATGAAGAGGGTAATGAAGCAGCATGAGAGTAGTGAATGAACAGGAATAATAAGCATAGTGAAGAGCAAGAGGGTAGGAGGATATGTTTTCTTGCAGTATCATGATGCTCTTAAACGTAGACTTGACTTTATTGCAGACTCACAACCAGATGATGATCAGATTAGCTGCAGGGATACTTGAATCAAATGAATTACCTGGATTCACTCCAGCCTGATTTCAGGCATGGATTTGGGACTGAGACAGCCGCAGGGGAAGTTCTGCTGAACCCCTGAGCTGTTTTTAATTAGCTATGGTATCCTTCTCATCACCTGACTGAGACAGGATGCGAGGGAACTACTTTATAGTAATTCTTCCTGGAAGATTATTTCCATATGTTGGTGCTATCCCTAGGAGAGTAGTGCTTGACATCATTGCTGTCCCTCATGGTTTATAAATATCTACATTAAATTAATGGGAGAAGTCTCCAGGGGTTTGGTCTTGCTGTCAGTATGTTTATGGCACATAACATTTTGACTATTTGCATCTTTATTCTGAAGAAACGTGATATTTAGACACAGTGACTGCAGGCAGTAATAGGGAGGATGATTAAATGGGTCTTAATTCAAGTATAGAGCAGCCTAGTGTAGTGGTTTGAGTGTAAGATTAGGACCTTGGGGGATCAGGGTTTCGATTCCTGTTTGCCCAAGAAAACCTACTGAGTGACCTTGGGCAAGTCATGCTGTCTTAGCCACAGAGAAAGACAAGAGCAAAACCCCTCTGAACAAATTCTGCCAAGAAAATTCTGTAATAGGTATGCCTTAGGGTAACCAGAAATCAGAAAAGACTTGAAGGCACACAACAACAATTCAAACAAAGACAAAACAATTCAAACAACAACAAAGCCTTTTGGATGAGATGCTTTGTGATCTTGGAACAGGAGTTTCTCTTGAAAAGGCAAGGCTGCATTCTGGGATAAATCCTGTATCCTACTGGATGCAGAAGATAAGGGTGATTTCACAGAGCTGAGGCTGAAGTGCCAGCTGTGTCTTATTCTAGAAAGGTCTAATCCAACCATAGCAATACTGACTGTAGTTACATTTATATTTCAATGAACTCTTCAGGGAGTTATCTTTGAAAAATTCTCAGAAACCACAGCATATCTAGCATGAGGAGTGGTATATACTTGCCCTAGGAACAACATATACTTTCGCTTCCAGTGCTGACAATTACCTTTATAGTCCCAAAATTGTATGGGCACAAATTGTCTGAGGATCTATTTCTTTCTTTATAAGCAATTTAGTTCTCTGCCCTTGGTTATTTTCCAAATTCTAACACTGGGAATTAGTATGATTGACTGGGATGTAGGCCTTCAGTGTGCTCATGCCTAGACTATGGAGCTCACCATTGTTTAGGTTCCCACATTGCTTTCCATGGAGCATTATTTTTTATGGTGGATATTTGACCTGCTTGTCTGAAAGAGGATATTTTAAATGAATTAATTCCTTATTCTTGTTTTCACTGCTCTGCAACTCTCCTTTTTGGATGTGGTTGGAGGAAATGATTTTTTTAAAAAAATAACAATTTCCAATAGAACCAGAATTTTGCAACTGCATTGGAAGGGTGAAAGATAAATATTTTAACAAATAAATTTATGTCTAGATCCAATTGCTAGTCTTAATTAGAACAGACATATGGAATCAATGAAACTTACATATGTATTGGCTTAACAGGTTCCCATTTATTCAATGAATCTAACAAGTAATGGGTTTAACAATTGGATTTAGAACTTAATATATAAATATCAATATGATTTTAAACCATTTTTAAATGTGTCGTGTAAATATGAATTATTTAACAGTGCTACTCAAAGTGGTGGTGCCTGGTGATACCAGTCCATGAACCATCAGCTGCCAGTCCATGAAGAGTTTCAAGGAAAGAAGGAAAGAAGGAAGGAAGGAAGGAAGGAAGGAAGGAAGGAAGGAAGGAAGGAAGGAAGGGAAGGAAGGGAATTGTATCCAATGTATCCAATATATCATTGGTCCCTGGAACATTAGGAACAAAATTGCATTATCAGATAGCCTGAGCATCCCTGCATCTATGAAAATGACATGAGAATTATAGGACAAATAGTTATTTAATTCAGAATCATACATTGTCATTCTTCCAAATGTCTAGTACATTCATAAGAACATTTAAACTTCATTCCCAGTAAGGGGAAAAAGGAGTAGCTAGCAATGTCCTTAAAAAGGCAGGTATGAGTAAAGATATAAACTCAATCATTTTGATTCAGGATGGGCCCAATCAAAAAAAAAAATTTTTTTTTTAAATGTTGCTCAAGAGATGTTACCTCATACAGTCTTCAAAAGAACTGTTTGCTGGGGAGGTGGCTGGAAGATGAATGTTCTGTGGTTTGCAGGAGTCAGATGCAACAAATGAGTGGATTCCACCTCTGGCAAAAGCTGTATGTAAAGGTTTTATGCAGCTCTCAGAATGATCATATCTTGCAAGTCATCTTTTCTCCTCTACTGTTGTTGGTTGGCTTATTAAAATTACTTCTGATAAATCTTTTTTTAAAAACGACAGTCATATAGCAAAATCATTTGCACCATAAATATAATTGAAACCCCCTAAGAGCAGCTAAATTGAATCCTTAAAAGTCAAATTAAATTAGCAAGACCAAAACATTTTTGTTAGTCAACAAAGAGATAAATGATAAGTCATATAGCTAGCAGCAAAATCATTCCCTTCTTGAGATGAATCCCGGCTGCACCCACCTGTACCTTAACTCTCTTGCTAGTTATGCAAATACATGTTTGGAATGTGGTACAAGCTATTGTTCTAAGCACGTCCTTCTAAACATTTCACAGATGAAAACCAGGATGTGTGCGGCTAAACAACATGTGGTCAAGATGGCAACAATAATAAACAGGGAAGAAAAACAAGGTAGGAGAGCTGAAGAAGTTTTACTTTTGCTGGGAAGAATAATTCAATAATTGTAATAATTAAGAATAATTTAAATTTAATTGAGTGCAAAAGTCTCTCTCTCTCTCTCTCTCTTTCCCTCTGTCTCATGTTGCCACCAAGGTGAGGGTGATGAGATGGGAAAAAGGACCCTCTCCTGCATGATCTCAAGTCATCCAGGGAGATGTGATTGGTCAGACAGCCTGGACTTAAGCTGTTATGATCATCTGGCAGTAGGCATCTTGAAAGAATAGAACTTGCTTCTGAATAAATGTGCATAGAATTGCACGGTGAAAATGTGCAAAGCATTTCCACGGATAATTTTCTTGCTTCATTTTTTTCCCTAACATTGTTCATTTGGAGTCAGATGTTGGAACTGCTGACTGGACATTTAAGAAATTTTAGTCAGTGAAGCAAATAAGCACATCAACATTACTTATTCATCACAAGGACTGTTGTAATATCCTGTTTTGTCTTATGTCATGTATCCTGAAGGGATGTACAGAAATAAGTTACTCAAAAAGAAAAGGTTTGCCCCCCCACCAAAAAAAAATAATGTTAGAACAAATATGAGAGATTTCATGAAACCAATAAAGGCCGAGAAAAGCGAAAATGCCTCATTAATTCAGGACATAATTCTCTTGAAGATATTTGCACTGAAATTAATTGAGTGGCAATTAAATTAACCTTCACCAAATCAATAAGCCTGTAGCCCTAGAAAAATGAAAATTGACTGTTAAGCTTAAACAAAAGATCTTTGGGAGGACAGAAGCAGAAGGGATATAAAATGACCACTTAATAAATACTCCTTTTTTACATGACACATAAAAACTCATAAAAGTGTTTAATACTTTTTAATATGGAGTTGGTAGAAGGATTTACCAGGGTTTTTTTTTAGCAGATGAGCTGAAATAAATAGAGTAAAACATGTACAGGCATGTGTTGTTGTCATTGCTGTTGTGTGTCTTCAAGTCATTTCCAACTCATGGCAACCCTAAGGCAACCATGAGTTTTCCTTGGCAAGATTTGTTCAGAGAGGTTTGCCTCTGAGTCTGAGAGCATATGACTTGGCCATGGTCACTCAATGGCACGTGGCCTTCATCCAAACCCAATATGGCTTTTCAACCCAAAGAAAGTTTTCCACTCCCAGATTAGCTAGACTTTAAGTCTTGATGATTTTTTTTTCATATCCGGGGTCCTGTCTTTATCTTCATCTTCCAACATGTGACCTGCTTTTAGTATTTTTCCTGTACAGGCCACAATCATCTTTTCATTCAAATTCTGTACATTCCATACTTAAAACTTTTATCATTTTTTTCTTAGTCTTTTTTTTCAAAAACAAATAAACCATCTTTTAAAAGGAAACAATCATATGATGGTTTTCATGCCAGAAATATTCACCTTGACCCGTCCTTAAACCATCATGTGAAGATCGAAAAACAGCAAACATTAGTATGTCATATAATGTAGAAATTTTCCAGTTTTCTAATAATGCAAGACTGGATTCCACTAGCTAAGCTAGAACCATCCAGGCTTTTTTCCCAGGGGAAAAAAACAACAACAAAACAAGATAGTTAGAAGCCTTACATTGTACCAAGGACTTTTATTTATACCTCAGTCTTTATTTATTTATTTTTAGTCTCCATTTCACTGCTGATTATCCTATTGGGGCTTGATGGCTGCCAGGTCATAGATGAAGCACAAAGGGCTAAAGAATAGTCTCCTGAATAGATCCTGAACATGGATCAGCAGTGTGATGTGGCAGCTAAAAAACCCCAATGTGATTCTGGTCTGCATCAACAGGAGTACAGTGTCTAGGTCAAGGTAAGTGATAGTACCACTCTCGTCTGCTTTGGTCAGACCACCCCCCGCTACCCTGGAATACTTTATCCAGTTCTGGACACAATGGTGTAGGAAAGATATTGACAAGCTGGAACTTGTCCAAAGGAAGGTGACCAAAATGGTTGAAAGCCTAGAAATGATGCTCTATGAAGAGTGGCTTGGGAAGCTGGCTCTATTTAGCCTGGAGGAGAGAAGGTTAAGAGGCAACATGATAGTTATGTTTAAATATTTGAAAATATTTCATGTTTCTGGGGTGTGGCTGCTGGGAAGGGACCAGTGTGGGTCCTGGAGGAAGGGCATGGCATGATGGTGTATTCCTGCATCGCACGGGGTTCGGCTCCATGGCCCTTGTGGTCTCTTCAAGCACTATGATTCCATGATCCAATCTATCTAGAGGCATAATCACACATAAGCCACACTTAGATGCATGTGTCTCCCCAACAGGATGCCCCTCCCAAAAGCTGTCAGCTCCAAACAGCCTATTTCTCCAATGACTTCTTTCTTTCATGGCTACAGCATCTGGTTTTTGATTTTTGTTTATGTTTATGTTTATGTTCTGCTGCCACAGCCTACACTGGCATAATTAAACTGTCATAGTACATCAACAAGAGCCAATGTGGTATATTGGTTTGAGCGTTAGACTACAACTCTGAAGAGCAGGGATCGAATTCCCACTCAGCCATGGAAACCAACTGGGTGACCTTGGGCAAGTCACACTCTCTCAGAATCAAAGAAAGGCCAGAAACAAATCCTATCTGAATAAATCTTGACAAGAAAACCCTGTGGTAGTTGGAAATGGCTTAAAGGCACACAACAATAGCAGCACCAACAAGTGCATCAACAGGATTCTGCCCAAGACTACATCTCCCTCAAAGCTTTTTGATCACTTTCCAAAATATGCCTAACAAATAAATGGCTGGGTGTTTATTGTATATGAAGCATTGGCAGCTGGTGTCTTCCTTGTCAGTGCAAGCAGTGAATCCACTTCTGGTTTTAATCTGAACAGACCCTTCCGAAGTACTGAATCCTATACTATATCAATTTACCACCACGGAAAACTCCTTTAAATCATTAAATCATTAAAAAGATTAAATCAGGAGCAGATTCACTTCTTCTACAGACATGGAAGCCACCATCTGCTGGTGAATTGTAGTAGGACTGTATGAAATTCTGCTTTTTTAAAAAAAACTATTTAAAAATTTCCTTATTATAAAGGAAACAGTTTCCTTTTCCATTCGGGGTAACTCAACCCAAGTGAGTATGTACTTTCTTATTCTCCTCTATGCATCTGAATTAGCAGGGGATTTTGTGTTTATTAGTCTAAGGATTGTTTCTCATGATACATTCACCATTTGGAAACTGCTTAGATTCCCTCTCTATTGGTTGAGGCAGCTTCATACAGCTTTTTCTCTGTGGTACTCTGATGACAAATTTCCAATTATCTTATTTGTCTCATCACAGAGGCCAGTGTTTCCATGGTGATTTCATAAGGGAAACACTCCAGATGTAACAGATTACAACCCGGAGGCTGGCGGGGAGAGACTGGCACTCACTAGATTCTAGAAGGGGACTTCATGCACAGCCACAGTGTAATTCAGACTCAGAGATGGGTGAGGATTTTATTTGTTCTACTCCTCTTTTACTCCTTTTTAATAAAGATTTTTTTTAACAAAATACAGGTATTTGCTTAAATGCAATAGAAAGAATTTGAAATTTAAAAAGAATTCCAATGTGTGAGAAAATTAAACTTACACATTCACTCACCCAGACACAGAGTTTGTGGACTTAGTTCTTAAAACTCTGGGTATGGGTTTTCTGTGCATTCAGCTATGTTTGTGGTGTGGATTTAAGCCTTCTGTTTCTTTTTCTTCATCTATAACAGCTGCATGGCATGTAGGCAGGCACAACATGTCCTATATGCTAGGAATAGCTGCACCTTGTGAATTTCGCTAATGGTTAAAAACTTATCAAAATTCATTTCCTAACCAACAGGATACAAAATATAAGATTTAAAAAAAATGCAGTAGAAAGGATAACTGACAGATTCATCACTTCCTGAAGCTCACTGAGGCTCTGTAGTTCTGCAATAGGATATGACCTTACTAAGAGGTAGGGACTCTAAATCTGTTGTAAATATCTCCTCAGTCTATGCATTCCTACCATCAAGGCTATTTTAGACTGCTTTGCATAAGGTTCCTGGAGTCTCACATATATGCTTTACAACCCCTTAGCTCCAACATATAGCCCACATTTCCAGGCTGCAGTTTAGTTTTAGAAAAGTCTCTGTATCAATAAATCATTTTGTTAATGCAATTTTTTGCATGTAACTACTATCTCCCAAGCTTGAGATCATCCAGCCAGCGTGATACAATAGTTTGAGTGCTGGACAAAAACTCTGGAAAACCAGGGTTCACAGCCATGAAACTCCAGTGGTAGTCTGTCAGCCTTAGAGGAAATTAGCAGCAAACCTGTTTCCTGGCATAAATCTTGCCAAGAAAACTCTACAAGAGGGTTACCATTAGGTTGAGTCAAACTGAAGGTATGTAACCAACAAATTGGGAGATTCAGAACTTGGAAAGTTGCTTTTGTGAAGAGTGAATAATGGCATGCTGAAATGAATGATATCAGGGTGATGCTCTGGGTCCCAGAGAACCATCCCACTTAGTTATGGAAGGCTTCAATATGTCATTATATTTATTCTTCTTCAAAGTGTCTTACAAAGCTCTAGGAGGAAGGAGTCACCTGTTGTTACTTCCTTGTTTACGTTGGCCAGCTTCATGAGTTATCAGAAAGAAGGAGAGGAGTTCCATGTTATCGATAATCCTTTTCAGCTTCCTTCAACTCAGAAACTGAGTAGGTCCAACTTGTGTGGCCTCTTCCTACCTGCTTACAATTATGTACTTTTGAGTGTTGTAACATATGTATTTCCCTTTTTCTTTTCCATTACTTTTGAAAAATGCAAAATAAATAAATAAATAAATAAATCTTTAATGAAGAAAGAATATTTGAAGTACCTTTTAATTTCAAGCAATGCATAATTATTTCTGGCAAATTGTTCAGAACTGATGATTCATGCCGTGAGTATTTCTACTTTGTGTCCTATTTGGAAACATGCAAGACTGCTGACTAGACATTTGTCACTAGGAGATGTGCAGGTTCAAATTTCTTGCCACTAAAACTGTCTGAGTAAGCAGGACAGTAACAAGCTTTCAAGAAAAGACAAATCTATAATTTCCCCCTGCTCAGGTCAAAGAAGTAGGGTCTTCATATTTCATAAGTAATTAGACAGAACTACACACAAGAGATGAGACCATGGGAAAATAGCCTCCTATTTGTCAAATACATCTAAATGTACTTCTGTCTGAGAAGTTTGACAGCAGCTATACACTAATTCAGAAATAACATTTTCAGAGGATATTGTTCAGTCTTGAAAAATTACTGCACACGTCAGGCAATAAAAAACTGATTTCAGGAAATGAAATCATTTTGTACTGTGATGGTAAGGGTATGTTAAGGGCAGTCTAGCCTGTAGATGAAGCGAGTCTAGAATGTGTTGATATTTCAGTGAGAGTAAAAGACAGGAAATGGGGAAAATATGTCTTATTTGGATCAACTTTTGCAGATTTCCAAACATGAGCTTTAGCAAGAAAAGGTAAAGGGGTGTTATAAAAGTAGTAGATATAATTTTAAGAGCAACAATATAGTAAACTGGGAAATAATCTGTTTATCATTAATAAACTAACTTATGAGTGGCCCCTCAACTTTCACGAGACTTTAGGGTGCAGAACCCTTGTGAAAGTTTTTTAAAAAAACTCTCCCCATTCAAGTGAGCAACTGAAGGAACACATGTGTGCTCCTTCCCTCCCTGTGCTCCCCCTCCTATACCCATCCCATTCCTTGCCTTTTGCATAGGCATGTGTGCCTTCCCTCTCCGTGCCCGGACAAAAGTCAAGCAAAAGGCAGGAGAGCCCCATGCACAGAAAGGGCATGCACATGGAGAAGGAAGGCATATGCACCTGGACAAAAAGCAAGAGAATGGGAGGAGAGAATGGAGGAGAGACATGCATGCAAGTCCCTTCTCTACGCTTGGGGCTCTGCCCTCCCATTCACTTGACTTTTACCTGAGGACAGAGAAGGAAGGCATGCATGCCCAGGCAAAAGGTAAGGGACTGGGAAAAAGAGAATGAAGAGAAAGCATTGCATGCCTTCCTCCTCCATGTGCAGGATTCTGCCTTCCCATTTGCTTACCTTTTGCCCAGGTATAAAGAAGGAAGGCATGCGTGCCTGGGCAAAAGGCAAGGAAATTGAAAGGGGGGAAAGGGGGGAACACATGCGTGCACCTCAAGAATAATCACATTTGCAAAGATCAAACCTGTGAATGTAGAGGAAGGATTGTAATGATAAAGAAACATGTGAATTAACCCAACATTATCAACTAACCCCAAATCTTTGGTTACTACAAGCTTTCATTAGAATTTATTGTACACAATCACCTAAATATATCTTGGGAATGTGGAGTGGTTAGTATGGCACTGCTACCCAATCCAGTATATCAGGACATCATTACATAGTTATCTCCTCTGATTGGCTGTTATCCCACATGCTTCGTCTACAATTAGATTGGATCAGGGTTGAACATAATCTGGAGCCCAGACAGCTGCATTCACTGAGTCTGAGCTCTGGAGGGTCATGGCAATGCTTTCATGACAGCCATTTTCTTGACCAAAAGTGACATCATGTTGCTCTTGCTTGCCAAGATACAGCTATGTGTCAAAACTGTTGCCCAGTGCTCCATGTTGTGCACCTTCTGAGTTTAGTTGTCAGCTAACTCCACCCAACCAGGCTGGCAATTGGTTGTCATCCTTTGTCAATGGTACTTGGTTTGAACAGCGATTTCTACTTGAGCTCTGGTCTGTCTCTAGTTTTTGAGTTCTGACTCCTGGTTCTGTCTCTGCCACCCGAACGTTGTTGTCTGATCTTGATGGCTCTATAGTCTTGACTCCCAAATCTGATCTATTGGCTAATTCCAAGCTGCTGCACATGATCCAGTTTTCATGCTGTGACAATGGTTGTCACAGTTGGCCATTTATTTCTGTGCGTACAAAATAGTAACTTCATTGCTTGAATCATTTTGAATAATTTTATCCAGGGTTTTTTATTAAAAAAAATTATAGTGGCATTCTGTGACATAGTTTACTGTCTTTATTTGAATTGATGAGAGGTGTGATAGAAAGCTTATAGTTTGGGGTTCAGCCACACGACACCATGCTTCAAATGCAATTCCACTGTTGGACAATCAGATTCTATTGATCATATAAAGAACAGAGACCATAAGCTGATACCATGAGTATTACGTGGCATTTACTCAATTAATGGGACTACTACTTCAGCATCATTGAGGTATATTGCAACTGAATGTTCATAAGCCGCAAAAATAAAATAAAATAAAATCTACTGCTCTGCACTAGAAACCTATGAACTGCATGTGGGCCACAGAAGCTTCTTTGTGACTCTCAAATGGTAAATTGCTGCCTCTGGAGCACTTGCCTTAAACATATCGTCAAAAGAAAGAAAAAAGTGCTTAGATAAACTGGAAAACAAAAATAAAAATGAATTCGAGATTTGATTACGGCTAAAAATCAGCCAAAAATGGTGAGCAATGGCATGCTACATAAGCAAAAATTGGTCTCATAGTTGCTTTGTCTGCCTACCTCCTGTGATGTCATGGAATTTGGGTGTACAATGTTATTTAATTTACTATATATATATAAAGGTAATTTGTTTATGTATGCAATGTATATTAGAGGTAATAAGGTAAGGAGCTGGGGGGATGGAATGTTGAGAGTGAATGGTGCTTGGTGGAATATCTAAGGGGATTTGAATAAGGTTGATGAATGAGAATTGGGATGACAGGTGATTTTCAGTTGTGATAGTTAGAGAGAGGTGGAGGAGTGAGACCATGGAAGATTAGGGTAGGTTTAGGAATTGATGAGTGGTGTTTTAGGGTCTGAATTAGCTAGAAGTGGAGTATATGAGAGAATGTGAAATGTGTGATCAAATGTGTTAAATAATCTGTTATGTTCAACATCTGTTAATAAGGTGTTGGTTTTGTATTTAAATACTTTTGGTTTCTGGGAATGCTATATTTTAGAATGGTTGGATTCAGACAAGGTGTCTGTGGTGGGAACAGTGAATAAAGAGAGATGGTGTCTAGCAGAGATTTAAGTTGCATATTATCTCAAACATGTACCTTGAAGGCATCTAGGAAATTCCCTGAGTTAGCAACCGCAGCAGTAGGACAAGAGTAAATGGGGACAAGAGAAAACCATCATTCTTGGTGGTAACAGTGTGATCTGTGTAAGTTGTCACATTTGGTGTCATTGGAGGTTTAGGCAGATCCTCACACCTGGTGGAAAAGCAGTGTGTTAATGGTAAACCTTTATACTCCCACCCTACAGAAGAGGAACCAGCCACTCTCTTAATAATACAGTGAAATGCAGAGGCAAAAAGTGGCAGTCCAAAGTGCTGATCTTGTATGAGCTGAAGCTTCTATATGACCTTTTCTTCCTTTTCAGGTGAAATCTATAAATCTGACAGATGAGTTATCAACATTGCCAAATGTTCCATAATTCTACCACCATATAGTTGTTGGGCAAATATTTCCCTATGCATCATCTTTCTATGATGATACTGTTTTGACAGGTTTAATAAGAGTAGCCCATTTTGGCGTGTTATGGAAGGATAAAGAGGTTTCAAATAAATAGATAAATAAATTAGATCCTAGCTTAGACTATCTTGTTAGAAGCCTTGTTTATAATGCTTTGAATCTCTCATTCATCCAAAATCTGGTGGTGGTTTTTAATCTTCCTAGTCATGATGAATTAAAATTGCAAGAGTAATAGGATTGTTTATGTACCTGCAAATCTCAGGTGGTTTGCTTGTAACAGAGTGGCACCATAACTCAAGCAGGCGCAATATTTTTAGCTTTTATGGTAACAGGATGCATTTGCTTGCTACTCTCAGTTGGTTCAGTCTAGTGAAAATGCATTGACAAGAAGGAAGTTATTCAGGCGAGAAGATTTTTGTTGACTAAGTGCCCAATGAAATGCACACAAAGTTTTAAAGTACTCTTCACTAGATCCTCAGCTGCTTATTATACAAGTGTTGTTATTCTCAACTCTTGCTGGTTCAGTAAGCCATCAAGATATTTTGTTTATTTCAAGTATTTCAGGTTTATTTCAGTGTTCACCCTCCCTTAAATGACTTCTATCGTCATCTTCAGAATTTGGCCTTGCTTAGTTAAAGCTTTGGAAGACAATGTGAAAGAGAAAAAGTGTCATATGGGACTTGATGGAGATTTGAACCTGTGCTGAGTCTGCCTCATTCTATGATCCTCTTTAAACATGTTTATATCCCAGGGCTCTAAAAGTTTGAGGCCTCCATATAATAAGAGCTCAGTAAAAAAAAAAAAAAATCTCAAAAACTCTGAACCATATGACGAAGAGGTTCATAATTAAAAGAGGAATCCCTAAAGGCTCACAAATAAATCTGTATTGCTTCACTGGAGTAATAGATGCAGTAACTTGAAGTTGTCTCCAAAAATGCCAGATGTATTATTTCAGGATGATACTCCGTATTAACAAGGACATTGTTCACAGTTATAAAGGATTTATGGTGGATCAAAAGAGACATAGGCCAGATTGGGCAACACAATTTGACTAATGCTTATGAATCTATGCATAGAGCTGGATTAAACATTAAACGAAGTAAACAGCAGACTTGAATCCTGGAAGGTATCTACCAGTGATGTATTTAGGTTTTTTTATTCTAAGTCTCAAGTCAAGTCTCAAGTCTCTACCTTCAAGTCTCAAGTCAAGTCTCAAATCCTTGAAGATACTTTCAAGTCAAATCTCAAGTCTGGGACCCAACCTGTATTCCAGAATTTCTGGACAGAGTAATATAAAGTCAGTTTTAGCAATTTAAACAGAGTTTGTCCTCCACACTTGCAATTTTGCCATCTACAGATTCAGAAGTGGGGAATAGGATCCTTCTTATCCCCCTTTCCAAAGCTGGAGGCTTTTGCACCAATGGGCATAAAAGAGTCTGCACCTTTAGAAGTGAGGAATAGGATCTTTCTTTCCCATTGCTGAATCTTCAAAAGCTTTAGAAGAAGGATCCTTCCTCCTCAAGCCTGTTGCCTAACATATTTGCTGTTTCCCTTTGAGAAATGCACCCTGCACTCTGGTAGTGAGTCTTGTCTTCTGCTCTGAGGAAAAGTTTTAGACAGCTTCTCTGATGTACTGCCAAGCAGACCTCAAGCCTTCTCAAGTCTAACCTGTTTGCTCTTCCCCTCTGAGAAATCTGCCCACACTTTGGGCTTGAGATGGATTGTCATGTGATCAGTAGCCAAAAAGAGATGGAAGTGCTATTCTGGATGAATCTATTATGTTATTGAACCAAGGGCAGCAAGTCAGTCACTAAAAATATAGAGGTCTTGAGTCGAGTTTTCTCAGTGCCTCATTTATTGCTGAGTCGAGTCACTGAAGTGACTTAAGTTCATCTTGAGTCCGAGTCAATTGACTAGAGTCTATATCATTGGTATCTACACTACACAATCATAATGGAGTGATGCCATTTTAATTGAAATTGTTCTGGCCTGTGGAATCCTGGGCTCTGTAGTTTGGCAATATCCTTAAAATTCTCTTCTAGAGAACTCTTGTAAGTATCCTGAATGACTGCACTAGAACTCTCTAGCTAAGAATTATAAGGACTCTCTCTTCCTCCAAGACTGTCCTCTGGCCAGAATATGTCTTGATGAGAGCTCATATTTGTGAAAGCACCAAAGGATAATACCTGAACTTGTAGGCATCTTTCTTTAAAAAAGGGAATCATAATAGGTTTCATACCTGGCAGATCATATATGGGGAACTGAAGTTAGAAGTTGAGTGGATAGCTGTGCAGTCATGAAACAACATAGCTTAAACATGTGATGTATTGATTAAATTGGATATGTGATGTTCAATTTTGTTAAGAGAAAAAAAAAGTTAAAAGATAAATGGCTTTGGGGAATGGTTACCTTTAGAGATAGTTCGATATGTTAAGTAATAAGATTATATTTAGTAATAGTAATAGTTCAAGTGGAAGCGAAAAATATAGAATTAAGAATGAAACTATTATAATAAAAATGAATATAATGAGAAGAATTAAAGATAGGCAACAAAAATATACAAGTAGTATGATATAGAATAAGCTGAATAAGTTTATGATTTTAAGGGTAAAAGAGAAAAATAATAATGTAAGTTTGTATTTTTTCATTATTATTTTTGTTTGTTTGTTTGTTTGTTTTTTGCTCCACTATTATGTACCAACACATGGTGTTTTAATTTTTTGTTTTTGTTTTTTTTGGTATATAATAAAAAAAAATTTTTTTTTAAAAAAATGAAACAACATAGCTGTGGACCAACATAATCTGCAATTAATTTTGTCCCCTCTGTCCACCCTCCTTTTCCTCACCAAAATTTTATGTCCATCTGGGAATTAACATTTCATCCTAGATGCATAATGCTTTGACACAACATCCACATTCAGACTGCAATTCTTTACAAGTCCAAAGGAATTCCACCAAATTCCAAAAGAAAATTGCACTATGTAATATAACAAAAGGGTATACTGTAAGAAAGGGAGGGAACATAAATGTATATTCTAACCAAAGTTGTAAAGGAAATATATTGCATGCTTTGATTAAATTGCAGAGGGATCCTGATATTTCAGCTGTTTTACAAGGATAGCAGTCCCCATTTAGAGTTATAGCCACATACATTCCCCTTATTATATCTGGGAATTATTTGTTTTAAAAATTTCCTCAGTTATATTACAACTAAGTGGATTGTTGATAGTCAAGGACAAATTAGATGGAACAAAAGTCAAAGCAGATGACAATCCTAGCTATTGCTAATGAGTGTTTGGGGGGAAAAAATAAAAGGGAAAAATGTTGTATTTGCTGTAATACTTACTGCTTTTCAAAATGCTACCATTACCATTAGTCAGGGTCTTCCTATGGGTAAGACAGTAAATATAATATGCATAAACAGTTATTTATGAGCGGATCCTTAGTCCATCCTGTACATGTCTTAGCTAGATGTTCAATCTTGTCTGCTCTGCCAGTTGTCTGGGTCCCTTCCTTTCACCCATGGATTATTTGTGATTTATCCATACTCCTCTTGTCCATATAATTCTGAAGACACTCCAGTAATGGACATATGAGTAGTGATGTGAGGTAATGTGAGACTGATTTACAATTATAAGGAAAATCAAATTCCAAAAGAATAATATTCGTGTGATATAGAAATTGTGCTAAGATTGACAAGCTTAATAAGAATCCCTTTACCCATCACTCACTCATCCAGCCACTGTTGCTTTCTCAGAGGAATTCTTTGCTGGGTAGAGGAGGGTCCCAGTGTCAGATGTGGGAGACAGCACATTTAAAGCAGTAAAGAAAATATTGACAGTGGTTCTTTGCCCTTTTCTTTTCACACACATATATTTCAAAGAAGCTTAATTACCAGTTGGAACACTGATATGTGGCATTTTTTATGTTGTTATATTTCATTTAGAGAAATTCTGTTTCTTGCTACCTTTTTCGCTATAGTTTATGAATGTGGAGTGAGTACTGCCACTGGGTGGCTAAAAATTAGATTGGGTTCAGTAAGACTCCCATTCATAATCAAGAAGCACTACAAATATGGCAAAATGTTCTTTTTGGAATCAATCTCTGTATGTGTGTGTGCGTGCACGTCTGTGTGTGTATGTGTGCGTGCGCGTGTGTCCAAGCACATCTACACACAAATATGCTTCAAGATGGAACAAGAAAGAGTTCCCACTGGAAAGGTGGGAATGAACAATGCACAGGGAATTCAACGACAACATGATGAAATGGATGATTTTTTTAAAAAAAAATCTCATCCAATGGGCTCAGGAACCCTTCCACCCTCCTCCACACCAAAGTATGTAAAATTCCAAAAGCACTAGGTTGTTGTTGTTGTTTTTTTCCCGATAGAGCCTTATTTAACTATCTGCAAATGTTTCAATGACTAAATACTAATTTTTCAGGACTCCTCTGTCTGACACTACATGACTTCCACTTTGTCAGAACAGCTATTTCTTTGTTGTACATCCCCTTCTATTCCAGAGCTGAAACTGCCTTTGGATACCTAGAACAGCCATGTATTTTCACTGAAGATTTCTTTTCTTGGTGATTCCAAACACTACCTTTCACACAGATATTCATATGGCAACATCCACTGAAATGAAAGAAGCACAAGCTATTTGGGTAAGAACTCTTATGAGTGCACCAAAGTTTCTATGAGGCTCCAGATCAGGATATCTGACAAGAATTACTCTTTGAATTTGCAAGCATTGCTGAAGTTGACTGCACTAGGATCATCCTGATTGTACATTGGTTTATTGAAGACCCAAGGTTCCTTAACAGTATAACAAATTATAGATCAGGCCAGTTAGCTCAAAAAATATTATGGAAGACAAAGAGTTATCTAAATAGAGGTAAAAGCATAAAGTAGTGAGTAGAACCAGAAGTTGTAAAGATACTCAGAATCACTGTATGAAAGTATTACTCTTCAGCATGCTGATAGCTACATGCAGTTTCCTAAATCAGGCTGCATAAACACCCAGCACTATAATACAGTAATGGTATACCACTTTCCACCTCAAAATTGTCTCTCTAGATAGTCATCTCTTCCACTATATGCATTATACTACTTTTGTCCAATTTAAACAATACTTGATGTGTTGTTTTCTTAAAAGTGTTCCATTTACAAAACCCACACAACTGTCCTCTTTCAACTCCTTGCCTCACTGTAATGCTAGCTCAAATTTATTTCCATCTCAAGAAGAAATTATTTGTTCCATCCACTATCTCAGCTAGATATTCTTTAGTAATAAGAGTGGAGGGCATTCAATCTCATCCTTGAGAGAACATGTAATGGTGGACATCCTGTTCCTAATACTCACAGTTGGTTGTTGCAGAAGAAGGAATTCATTTGCTCTTTATGCAACAATTCCCACCCACCCGCCAAGACTAATCTAGCTTCTGTGCCCCCCTCAGAAGCCATTTAGTTGTCAGTAAAGATCAGAGGGGGCATTGAAGAAGCATCTGGCTATGTCCCTGTAGCCTAACACATAATGACAATAGCATCCTCCAGGACCTCCTAAGGATGACTTCATTGTGCATCTGCATATAAGCACATACCCAGATGCTTTTCCAATGCTCTGTGTTTTACACTGAATCCACATACTCCCATTGTAGAGGTTGGTTTGCCCTGTGGTGGTTCCTGGAGGTAGAACCTGGACTCCTAGAACATGCCCACTCCTGCACTAATGTAAACTGATTAGATCATATATGTATGTATGTGTTCTCAGATCAAGCCTTTTGAGTAGAATTTTATCAAAGACTATTCCAGTGGTACCAACTCAGATTGCAAATATATTACAGTGCATAGAATACAAGCTTATGCATGCTTACCTACAACTAAATCACAGTAACCTCATTGAGGCTTGCTTCGCAATAAACAGTATAGGACTGCATTGTTCTTAAAGTTAAGGAATCTATCCTTTTTTTCTTGTCAAGTTACTTTTAAAGATCATTTTCAGACTTCTTTGCAAACTTTTTTGTCACATGTACTCTTTCTTTGGCTGAAAGGCTGAAGATATTGCAACAAGTTTACAATCAAGTTAGCAGATATATTCTTTTACTTGTACGCTGTTTGGTTATTACCAGTAATATGCTTAACCACTCTGTACTGAATTTTTCCAAAAGTTACATTATTATTATTATTATTATTATTATTATTATTATTATTATTACCACCACTACTTCTACTTTTCTTCTCTGAATGTAGAAAATCTATATCACCACCACCACCACCATCATCATCCCACTCTTTCCCTAAAATTGGAGACTTAAGGTGGCTTACAAATTATTAAAACCAATACAATACATACGTGCACACACAATTAAACTATCCATCAGGTTAAAACCATTCAAATTCATTAAGATTATTTCTTATTAATTTACCTGCCCCTTACTACTCCATTCTAGATTGTACTTTATCACTCTTCTACTTCCTTCCTACTAGGAATTTCACAGCTCTGTCTTTCTGGCTCTGATTGCATATATAGCAGCTGAGTTTAGTGGGGCATACATCTGAGTAGAGCCACATAGGCATGGGCTGTAAAAAGTATAAACTGATGATCTTAATGCTGGACCAGCTCTCCAGCCCCTGCAAACCAGCCAACAGTCAAAGAAAGTGGTCAACATTTGAGCCAACTTCTGCAGCAAACTTAAGATTTTTTTTTTCTGAGTACCAGCTGTTGAGAATTGTTGTGGTTTGTCCCAACAACCAATATAATTAAGTGTTGTGACTGCTAATAATTTCTGAACATAACAGCAATGACATCATTTGAGTCTCATAAGCAACACAATTGGTTAAAAGTAGTTTTGCTTAAATGCTATTCATTTCTGGCTTTGATGTGTAACTTATTGTTTAGTAAGTCTTTAGCTTCCCTGGCAGTGGCTGATTTTGGGGGATCTACTTACAAGAACACACTGCTGGTCGTTTCTTTGTCCAGGATGAACCAGAGAAGGAAGGCGGTGGTAGGAGCTCTAAGCGGACGAAGCTCCAAGTGTGAGCAGTGCCTGATTCTAAGTACAGGTCAAGAGAGAGGGAGCCAAGTGAAGAATGATGCAAGCTAGGCAGCTTCTTTTAACAAGTTTCCAGGAATGCAAGGCAGGCTGCTGCACCTCCCCAGGCCCCAGTCATTCATCTTCTATGGTCATTACGTGATTGTGGCAAAACTATACATGACTCGCAATTCTACTATTTTCTATGATCAGTTGACATTAATCAGTTGAGAATAATATGTATTGCCCCGCCCCTCTTTTGTTTACTGGTATGTCTTTTGGCTTCCATTCCTGCAAAATGGCTAGTTCTTAGGGCCGACCTATTTGCTCCACCCTCAAACATTTGTTGTCACAGAAACCTCAACAATTCTCTTAGTAACCATATACACCGATAGTAACTGTATATAATATGTTATACCTATTCTCCACATCTGCCATCACCTCCTGACTAGAAATACTAGTCCGATCCCTATCTCTATACTCTTGATGGTCTACTTGTTCATGTCTTAAACTGAAATGTGTCCAAATTCTGAAGAGGCTTTTAGAAAGATGGTGCACATAGGTTACATTTAAATGGCCTTCCAGAGAGACATTTCTTTTAAGGAAAAAGCATTGGAAGATAAGACCCTTAACTTTTGAGATAAAATGATTGAAGTGTTCCCCTCCCACCCACCACTTCCAGCTGAATAACAGACAAGCTCATGAGTAAAAGCCTATTCTGTAAGAATAGGTTCAGGATCTCTAACAAAGATTTCTCAGCACTTCAATTAATCACAATTACTCAAGACTCTTCTTGGAAGACATGCAAATTAAAATGAAATAAAAACAATTTAAGTGTGCAATGTGTCAGTGCTACAAATGATAGAATAAAAAGAGGAGAGGAATCCTCCATCTTGTTCCATGAAGGCTAAGGTTAATCTGTAGAGTACTAGCAAAGAAGAGGAAGAACCAAAGGACAAGAAGATATTCAGCAGAGGTTGGATTTTTCTACAGAAGGAAAGGAAAAAGGGGAGCAGCAAATCTCCAGAGAACTCTTAGTGAGCTGAAATATTTAGCTTCCCTCAAGGAACAAGTTTATTTCTCAAACACATGTCTCAGTCCTTCTTACTTAAAATGGTATTCATTTTCAAATGATTATATGGAATGAATCCTTGAACAAATACAGAAAAAGCAAAACCATTGTTTTTTTCTCTCTGTATATAAAAAAGAAATGATATTGCGTATGTCATCATGTTATTCCCTGCCCTAACTCTGCATGATGCTGTACAACATTATATTATCAATGGTACAATATACTGATTTACTTCATATTTGAAGAAGACTGGGTGGTTATGTCTCCATTAGACACTGTAGTGAGTTTACCTAATGACAATAATCTGGGCAGTTTTTGCTTGGCTGTTATCAGAAGCAATAGCAATAATCAACTAACTAGTATCAATTATCAACTAACAAATGTTTATGTATGGGGCACTTTTCTTTATTATTATGGTATGAGTTATTCCTAAGTATGCTACACATCTAATAATGTTTTCATACATTCTTGTCATCATATTATGCCACCCTGTTATGTCTGTCATTCTGAAATGAATGTACACTCTTCCACTCTGCTCCAGACCATCAGTCCTCTCAACATGCAGAACATGCCATATTACACCCAAAGACAATTTTAAAGCATGCAATGTAGGCATCTTTCCTGCTACTAGTTAAATGACATTTTATTTCTGTAATGGGTATATGAACTTAGATGTTCCTATGGTGGAAAAAGCTATAATCAAGCTATAGCTTGCATAATCTTCTGAGTACAGAATTCCTTTCTGTATATTATATAGATGACATAGAGTGCTGGAAGTAGGGTTACTCTGGGAGTCCTAAGAACAGGAGAGAGCAAAAAAAGCATATACGATGAGAAAGACTGGGCAAGAGTCGGAACTGAACAGTTCAAGTGGAATATTGTGGGATGAGAGGAAATCAAGGTAGTGGAGCAAGTAATGGTACTTGAAATGGCTCTACTAAATGAGCAAAGATCACATTTCAAACAATAGCCCTCTCCTTACTTTGTTACATATCTTCTACATTACTGATGAGTGGAAGTATTTTATTTGCCTTTAGGATTGGTACACAATAATCCTGTGTTATTTGTCTTTAAGATTGGTACACAATGATCCTGTCAAGCAGATTAAGCTGGTTGGACTGGCTCTCGTTTGTCAGGGAACTCTGTATGTGTGTGTCTGAGAGTAACTGATGGGAATCAGTAATGGTGTTACATCAACAGAATTTTAACTTCTGCCAAAAATAAACCTGAAAAATCCCATTGAGTATCAGAAGGGAATACCATTTTCTGTGATAGTAGTCATTGCCCATAAAAGCATTCAGCAATTTAGTAACAGTTCTTCCTTCTGTTAGTATAAATTGTTTCAACCTACTGCACCTCACGTGAAAAGATGACTGATAAACAAGCAAGAGATTTTATTTTGTGGGGAAAGATGAGATGTGCCCTTATACTTCTGAAAACAACAATCTGAGCAGATCCTCAGCAACACTGATGATCACTGTCTTGGGAACACCCAATTATTTCACATACTATCAGCTTATTACACCTTCATTACAGCTGCACAGGAGGTATTTTAAGCCTTATTAGAAATCAGGCTACCCAGTGATAAATCTAATTGTTTTGCATTTATTGAACTACTAACTTTCTGTGTTTCAGATTCACATTCATCATCTCAACCAGTTCTATTTTAATGAAGTAAAGATATTATCAACTAATGTTTATTCTGTTCAGTACCTCTCATGAAGTTTCCCACAGATAACTGCATATAAGTGTGGTGAGAATACACACCAGATCAAAATTCATATTTGTTAAACCCAAATAAGAACAAGTTTTCTGTTGATAAAAGCAGGGCATTCTAGGGCTGGACCAAATTGGTCCTTTAAAAAAAAAACTTTATGTGATTTCAGTACAAGGGTAAAAAATACAACAGTTCAGTGGCTTGTAGATTTGAACAGTGAGATAATTGGGTGGTAGGAAAAAAGGAAGCCATAAAAACAACCATTTCATATTTTCTCTATTCCAACAAAATACCCCTTTACTTAGCAGGAATGTGTTTTTAAAAACAACAACAACAACAAATTTGAACTAAATTTCAGAGCTGGCTTCACCATCTTCCTGATTTGTTCTTATTCTCCAGTAATCCATGGCAATGCTAAAATTCCATCCTGTACAATACACTTTATACATAGGAGTTGCCAGAAATGTCTACATGGCCCAGAAGAGTGGTAGGGAAAACTTTGGCCTAAGACGTTTCTGACTACAGCTGCTATCACCCCTAGTAATGTAAAATTTCTGGATATTTTGAAGACATTTGACATTTGAAGAAATTGACATTTTTGGAAAGATTGAAAAATGCGATATCAGAACCAGCCAGAATTCACCAAAGCAACCATGAATGTCTATCTATTTTGGTTCCGTAGCTATGTTGTATCTCCTGGTCTGACCTTCCCCAATCTCCACTGCTACTGCAATCAGTGGGGGTCTGGTTCCAGAAACAGCTGACTGACATTCCCATCTCTCAGCCTTTGTGCAAGTGGCCTCTGGTTTGAAGGAGAATTGCAACAGGGACCCTGCTAATGATATCCAAAATCACCAACCATTGCTAGCTGGGATTTTTGAAATCTGAAGGGCAAAATATCAAGGGAGGAGAACAAATGCTCCTGCTTATTATTTCTTGCTTCCAAAATGTGAGTTAAAATATATTCTTTTGCTTCCATAAGAAATACAGTTCTATGACTTGCTGCCTGCAATTCAGCTCTGTAAACAAAGAGAACTTGGCAATTTAATTAGCAATTTCCATGCCACCCAAACTCCAGGGAATCAGGATACTGGATATTACCAAACAAATGATTCACTATCACTTTGCAGAGATGGTTTAGAGAGACAAACAACACTTCCCATCTTTCTCAGTTGCTCATTTTCTTTGCTGACATTTCCAGCCTGTTTTGTCTATATTGACAGCATTCTCAATATGTGCAGCTTCAGGACCTGCTGTTCAGCTTCATTTCCACAATCATTCTCATTCTCATCCTCCTTCACTCTGCCTTACAGTAGAAGGTACTGTCATGCCTGACTTGCCTGTGACAACAAATAAGAAGAAGCCACTATGATATTTAAGAAATGATCCATTCATCCATAACTTGCAACCAGACAGATCAAAAAAAGCTTCCATTGAGTGGCTTCTTCAGCTGTTTTCTGACTGCAATGAGACTTTCAATGTGTTTCAAAGTATAAAAATTTGCCATACCTATGAGAGAATCAAGGGCATTCCAAAATACCAAACATTCACAGTCAGAAAAATCCATCTTTACATGAGGTTAAAAGTTTGTTCTGAGTAGCTGGCAGACCTTCTTGTTAGCAAAAAAATGGAAATACAGTTTGCCCTTCACATTTTCAGGTTTCACTTTGTGAATTTGATTATTCTGACTTTCTAGCTTCTCGCTCCCCCACTCCATGATTTCACTTCTCCTAGATCATCAGAGGAAGAAAATACAGTTTGGTATTAAAGATGCTGGCAGCAGCCATTGCAATCCAGTGCCTTTCTCTTCTTCTGCCACCCAGTTCCTTCATTGCCCCCCTCCTTGGAAAATCCATGAAGCCCAGTTCACTTCACAACTCTGCTTGTTACAGATTCTCTGAGGAAGCAATCTCAGACCCACATGAAAAATTTCCCTAACAGCCATTGCAATTCAAACCCCTTCTCCAAGTTCCCCTTCCCCAATTCCTTCCCTTACCCTTCCTGCAAAAAGGTAACCAGATTGTCACAGGACACAATCTCAGATTGGGACAAGCAGAGTTTGTGAACTGAAGGGAGGTGAAGGGGGCAGTAGGCAACAGAAGAATTGAATAGTACTGGATCACAGTGGTTGCTCCTTTAGTGCTGATCTGCATTTGTCTGGAATAAGCAGAGTTGTGGAGTAATGTGTGTTTCATGGCTCTTCTGAGGATCAGGGAGAAGGGGAGACACTGGGCAGCAGAAGAACCAAAAAATCCTGGATTGCAATCATTGCTGCTGGTGTCTTTCAAATGGATCTGTGTTTCCCTCCACTGAGAATCATGGAGATGTATTTATTTTCTGAAATGTTCAGGAAGTGAAGCTGGGGTGAGTGTCTTTTTGGAAGACAGGAGATCATGGGGAGGAGGGGAGGTCAGGGTGAGGAGCTGGATTAGCTATTGCTGCAGTCAGTGGCACTTTGTGGAATCAGCTTCATTTTTCCATCCCTAACCCTCATGAGTGTGAAGGGCTGACTGTAATAGAAATGCAATAGTTGCAGTAGGGATCATACTACAAACACATGTTGGATAGTGGAGTGCACCAAATAACTTCAGAAGAAAATTAGCCTGCACTTTATAGATTCTAGCAATACCTTTGATTGTGTAGATTATGAACAACAATGGATCACTCTTGAAGAAATGGGCGTGCCATAACATTTGATTGTCTTTATGTGTAACCTGTACTCAGGACAAGAGTTTGCCATCAGAATATAATATGGAGAAACAGAACAATTTCCAATTGACAAGAGGGTCAGGCAAGGCTAAATTTATCACCCTATCTGTTTCATTTGTATTCTTCCATATCATACATACAGCAGGATTAGACTCAGAAGAAGGTAGTGTGAAAATTGGAAGAAGGAACATCAATGGTTTAAGATATGCAGATGACAACACACTATTAGCAGAAAACAGCAAACACTTCCAGCACATACTGAAGAAAGTCAAAGCAGAAAGTGCAAAGGCAGGTATATAGCTGAAAAACAGGAAAACAAAAATAATGACCACAGATTATTTATGTAACATTAAAGTATGCAATGAGGACATTGAAATAGTTCTAGATTTTCCATACCTTGGCTTAGTCATTAATCAGAATGGAGACTGCAGTCAAAAAATTAAAAGAAGACTAGGACTTGGAAGGGCAGTTATGAAGTGTCAAGATATAGCATTGAATATGAAAATTGAGATTGTCTATGCCATCGTATTTCCAATCTGCATGTCTGTTTTTGAAAGCTAGACAGTGAAGAAAGCTGATGGGAAGAAAACTGAGGCCCTTTTCGCACGTTACCCGTTTGCGCGGCTGGGGGGGGGGCATCTTGCACGAGAAGCCTCATCCGGAACGCTGCTACTTCCCCACTCCGTCATCCCGCAGGTCGCTTCCTGGTAGCGCGACCCTTCCTTTCACAGCGCAGCCTGGGAGCACGACCGGGACAGCTTGTTCAGCACAGCGCATGCAGGTAAGTACGAAAGGGCCCTGTGAGCATTGCGCGACTGCACAGTATTTTCAGCTTAAAGCCGAAAATAATAAAATGCGCGCTCGTCCTGCTTTAGGCTCATGAGCGTCACGTGAGTGGGAGTGTGTCATATGGACTGATGCTCCCATTTATGTGACGCTCAAGGGGCCCTCGCACAAAAAAACTGCATGCAAAAAGGGCCCAAGTCATTCAAAATGTTGTACTGGAGAAGAGTTCTACAGATACCACAAACTGCTAAAAAGACATATAAGTGGGTCCTAGAGCACATGAAGCCTTAACTCTCCCTGGAAGCCAAGATGACTAAACTGAGGCTGTTGTACTTTGGCCATGTCATGAGAAGACCTGACTCACTAGAAAAGACAATAATTCTTGGTCAGGTGGAAGGCAACAAGAAAAGAAGAAGACTACATTGCAGATGGAGAGACTCAATCAGGGAAGCCACGACCTTGAATTTGGAAGTCCTGAGTAGGGCAGTTGAGGATAAGGTGACATAGATGTCTCTCACCCATAGGGTTGCCATAAGTTGAAGTCAACTTGAGACCAGTTAACAACAAGATTTATGAGTTTTTGTCCTGGTTCATTTTTTTTTGCCTTGAAAGAAATAGACATATATTGTTATGTCAGATGAGGAAAACTTGCAAACATTGTTTCGAATTCTTCAGGTAACAATATCTTAAAATGTCTATTTTGTAGATCCATTTCTCTGTGAATTCTGCTACAAAGCTTGACTCTGCAGAACTAAAATGTTCCATGTGTCTAGATGAAGGTTGGCTTATTGACAACTGCAATAGGAAACACTATGTCATTCTCACAATGAACCATAACAATTTCTTTCAAGTTGGTAATTTCACTGGCCATTTCTGCACTACACTGTTACAGTGCTATTCTTCCACTTTCAACATCCTATCAACATCCCAACATTCCTATGGATTCCTAGGATTCACAGTTTGGGGAGGAGTATTTAGGATTCTCAGCCAGAGAGCTCTTTGATCTCAGAAACTACAAACTCCAGAATTCCACAGGATGTTGAAAGTAGAATAATAGCACTATAACAATGTAGTGTTATATATCCCTTCTGCATACATATATCCCTTCTGCATACAAGATATCAGACATGATCTTTTTCCTCTTTACAGTATTTTTAGAATGATTTCTTTTTCTAGGATTTTTTTCCTGCTGAGAAATGTCTGCAGTATTTCATAAGTAGCTGGTGAATAAATAGTGTACGTATTCACATTCACAGATTTGCTGAGCTGCAGAAAGTAACACAGCTATTAAGAACCGTTGTCCCTCTGATATCCTACATACAACTTTTCTTGAACTACAGCAATATTACCTCAGTCTAATTTTTTTCTGCCTTTTATACATACTGAGTTAAAAATAGACACACTGCCATTCTGTTAATGCATCATTATGAAGGAGCCATGCAGTTACTCTCTAATCCAAAAGATTTAAAGCCTTCAGACTCTTAGAAGCTCACTACAAGATCAGACAGGTGATAAATCGGTGAGGTATGGAGACCTCATATAGTGAAGTAGATGAATATTATGCCATCTTAAAAATCAATACAGTCAGTGAATGACCATACGAACAGGCAAAAGAAGAGAAAACACTTTTCTAAAATTCAATGAGAGGGTAATTAGGATTACAGTACAATCTTCTCAGAAGACATATAAGAAATATGACTGTTAAGAAAAACACATAATATTTCATTCATTCATTCAAAGTTTTCCCACTTTACCTTGCCATTTGACAACCTCAGTCAGCCAAAAACAGCAACAAAACAATAAAATAACAAATCAAAATGCAATTAAATATAGCAGAAAATTGCAATCCCAAGGCTACAGTCCTTACACAGTTGTCTGTCTAGCTCTATTATGTGACTTCAAGTTGTTTCTGACTTGTTGCAGCCCCAAGGCAAACCTGTCATGTGGTTTCTTAACAAGATTTCTTCAGAGAGGTTTTTACTTTGCCTTCTTCTGAGACTGAGGGAATTTGATTTGCCCAAGGACCCAGTGGGTTTCCATGGCTGAGTAAGGATTTGAACCCTGGTCTCCCAGAGTCCTAGTCCAGTACCTTTACACCACACTGGGTTTCTTACACAGTTACTTGGGAGCAATTCTCATTGAGCATAATAGAGTTTATTTCCTTATAAATATGAACAGGGTTGCTTTCTCTATGTCAGTTCACCACAGACTAAACAGCTGACAGTTCACTGCATTTCATGACTTGCAAACAAGGCTGAGAGCTTGGAAAAACAAAGTTCTGTACTATGGAACTAAACAGAAGTGGCACTTTGGCTTGCAAATGCTGCGTGTGTCCAATATGGATTAAGAGAAGCTGTAAAAGGGTGCTGGTATACTAAGGATGACAATTATTGTCATTTCCCAACAGCCAATATGACAAGCTGCAAAACAAGGCACAAAAAAACAAAGAGGTAACAGTCTTGAAGTAGGATCTACTATTAGATTGTTATGTAGACATTCCATAGTTGCTTCAGGAACAGTAATTTAATACAGCCATAAGAAATAAATGTTCTGAGTTCCGGGTGAGGGGGGCTAGCTGAAAGGGTACTCGCCATATGGGAAATGCCCTTATCAAGATGACAGTAACAAAGCAACCACAAAGTCAATTTCCTAATAGTGTGTTTTTGCTATCATACAGTGGCTTCTTCCTTATAAGATGGAAAATACATACTTCTTCAAAAAAAAGCTGTAAAATGATACTTAGACAAATGATACTGAAGATCATGCCCTCATATATTGAAGGATCTGATTTTCATCAATGGAAAGACAAATCAAACTTATTTTGAACACTCCTGTTTCAGAAGATTAAATCAATCTGCTTGGGCTGCTCTGTATATTCACATACAAAAGATGCTGCTGACAATTCCTACATCTGCTGTAAATTTCAAACACATCTGAAGTTCCCGTGGCAGTGGCCTACACTGTGCCAAAAATGTCTTATCTCAACCTGTGATGGTATACTCTAGAATGAGCAGGGTGGGTTTCAAAGTCAATTTTCTGAAGTGGCCAAAGTGCCCAAAAATTGTGGGAGGGGAAGAACAAGTCCACCCCTGGTTTTGAAAAATGGGCATTTTTGTGTTAAACAGTGCAGAGGTCTGTGCAATTTATTCAAGAGGTGATTTGGAGTTCTAGGAAAGGCAGTTAACTTCAGTTTTCTGGCCTGAAAAGGGCGGTCCAGGGAGTCTGCAGGGTTCAAGAAGGAAAAGAGGTTGATCCCAAGGGTGAGAACAAAGATGGGAAAGCCCAGAAGACTGAGAAAGACACTGAGACAGGAGAAAATCTGCCCTCAAATCTTGAAAAGAGTGTGTGCAGAGAAGATGAAACTTAAACACTGATAGCCTAAACAAGGCTCCAATTCCCCAAGGAAAGATTCGTGATGCTCAACTTATAGACAAATAAGGCTTATGTAGTGCCTCCACCTGAGATGGTGGCAAACATGCCTAAGGCAAGTGTGAACATGTTTGGGAAGTGCCCATCACAGGAGCAAGCTGAAGATATCCACAGCTCAGTTGGAGTTTCCCCAGATATTCTATTAGGGACCTTTCCCCACAACACAACTATTTCACTATGATTCCACTTTAACTGCCACGATTCTGTTCTATGGAATAATAGGATTTGCAGTTTAGGGAGCAATAGTTAAGAATTCTCAGCCAGAGAGCTCCAGTACCTCCCATGATGGCAAACCCAGGATTCCAGAGGAGGCAGCCATGGCAGTTAAAGTGGAATTATAGTCCAATAATTGTGTAGCGCGGAAAGGCCCTATGTCTCTAGCCACAAACCATTTTGATTGCTGGAAGCAACATCTTATATTCCAGGTAGAATACATTCTTGCCCCCTCCAAGACTTGGCTTTGGATCCCAACTCTTCTTCAGCACATCATTCTATCTTTCCTCAGTTTCTGACTAATTTTTTCAGTTTCTTGAAACTTTGACTGTTAATGTCATTGCTGTGACTTACCACCCTATACAGTAATATTTGACAACTTACTATGGCAAAATTCCATTCCCACCATTCCATTCCAAAATTCCATTCCCACTATTTCTGTCAGCCTGGGAAGGGACATGTCCAAAGTTGGACTAGAGTAACCCTGCTGGAGCAGGATGGTCCAAATAACTAAAATGATGTGGAGATGGGGCAAGTGGGGAGAAGAGCTGAGAATGATGTTGCCTCTCATCTGGGAGAACTGCCTGTTTAATATGCCCCACACTTACTTTCTGGACTGCTTTCTCATAGAGAAAGTAGAAATTCCATGTCATAATTAAACATAGGTAATTGCTAGATCCTTGAAGTTGACATAGATCCCAATAAATTTTCATTTAAAATGGATTAGGAGCCAGTATCTTCTTCAGAAATGGAAAAATGGAAGGTTGATGTGCTCCTCCTGATGGAGGAGCCCACCTTTCAACTAAGGTCTACAACGTTCTTCCTACAGCATATTTGTATGCTGTTGTTGTGTGCCTTCAAGTCATTTCTCACTTATCGCAATCTTAAGGTGATCCCATCACAGAGTTCTCTTACAAGATTTGCTCAGAGTTGGTTTGTTGTTGCCTTCCTCTGAGGCTGGGAAGTTTGAGTTCCCAAGGACACCCATTGAGTTTCCATGGCTAAGCAAGGATTCAAACTCTGTTCTTCAGAGTCATAGCTTAATTCTAAAACCCACTACACTACATTACCTACACATCAACCTTATGAGGTAAGGTAGACTGGTCCAAGGTTACTCAGTGAGTTCCATGACTGAATGAGTGCATCATGCAACTCATAGTCTGCCTATATACCTATATATATACCTATATATATATACCTATACCTCATAGTCTGTCTATATACCACACTTGCTTTCAAAAATGAGGAAAGCACAATAGGAGATTAAGCTAAGCCCCAATTAGAAATCAGACAAGAATTGCTCAAAGAACATTAGCCACAAATAAGATTTTATAAAAGTTCTTTGAAGATGAGGAAGAAGAACTGAATCATCTAAATTGGGCTCTACAGGCCAATGGTTATTCCAATTCAGACATCAGAAGAGCCTCGAGACCTGGAAAAAAACACAGAAGTGAAGATAAACAGCCAACCAAAGGGAATGTGTTTTTACCATACAACAAAGGGGTCACTGACCGTACAGGGAAATTGATGAAGAAACATTACCTCCAAACAATCTACAGAGCGACCAAGGAAATTCAACAAACGCTACGTTCAGCAAAGGACAAGAGGGATCCTCTAACTTCTGCCGGAATTTACCGTATACCTTGCAGCCCTGGGCAGGCCTACATAGGGACTAAAAAAGTGCAACATCTGGATAAGAATTAAAGAACATGAAAGACACTGCAGACTGATCCAGCCAGAAAAATCAGCAGTAGCAGAACATATTATAAACAATCTGGACAGAGAATGCTTTTTGAAAGCACAGAAATTTTGGACCATTCTGACAACTACTATGTCAGACTACACAGAGAGGCCATAAACATATGGACAATTTCAACAGGGAAAGAAGAAACTCAGAAAGTAAACAAAATTTGCCTACCAGTGCTGAAGAACATTAAAATCAAGACTCAAAAATACGCCAATGAACACCACCCAGACTGTGGAGCTCCCTCTACAGGGAACAATACAATGGATTGCTAATGTACTTAACACACTGTTATGCATATCCCCTGACTAACAGACTAACTGACTAACTGGGGGATATCCCATTTAACAAGAGGCTATCATACAGGCCAACTGTACCACATGCAAATTGCTTCCTCCCACCCAGGGACCACACAAACATATATACTCTGTCTCACTTCCATGCCACCAGATCCTCTGAAGATGCCAACCACAGATGCAGGTGAAACGTCAGGAGCAAATACTAATAGAACACGGTCTCAAAGCCTGGAAAACCTACAACAACTACAGATTTAACATTGGGTGTAGGTTCACAGGACATACATAGCCTAATAATTATTGGAGATTGAGTCTTATTTATCACTCTTAGTCGTGCAAGCATAAGCCCTAACAATCCATGGTAGATTATACTTTCAGTGCAGCAAGATTCATTAACTTTCATTTTTAACAAGTAGAAAGACTTTCTCCCCAGTCCAACCTATGAAGCCTTTTATAGAATTTTGGTTTATTGTACATTCCCTATGAATACGGGTTTCTGACAAATCAGAAAACTCTCAGAGAATTGTGAACATCTACATCATTAATGTTATATCCTATGAAGTTTTTCTTTCTGAAACCCTCAAAGTAGCAATTATAGTGAAGGGTCTACAGCAATCAGGCTTGTAAGAGAGGTAAAGGTTTATAAGTGATTTGATTAACTGATTAAAATCAAACAAAGCACTTAATATTGGCTATACTTATTATTCCTCAAAATTCAAAACAATGAGTCAAATCAGCATTGTGCAGAGAACAGCCACGTAAATGAAGTTTAAGAGTTCACTCAGTCTTCATCATATTTATCATTTGTCAAAATTCAAAACAATGAATGAAATCAGCATTGTGCTCCAGACATGTAATTTAAATGTCACAGCTCCAAATCTATTATACCAAAATAAACCGATGTTTCCATAAAGTATGCTGCTTCTGTGAATGGTTGCTAGGGAGAGAGTGAATATTTGAAAATATTTTTTAAATAGTTGAAAAACACGTTTCCCATGTGTTGAGAAACCCTGATAAGAAGACTGGTGAGACTCTTTACAGTTCAGGGTTTATTTGTGATGGTTTTATGCAGAAAATACCATTTTTGGTGGTGGAAGCAGTGGTTTTTGTGCAAAAATAATATTTCTGCGGAGATATATAACTTTCTGCAAAAAAAACCCAACAACAACTATTTCCTGCACACACAAAAATGCTGTAGTTGGGGACATAATTTGCACAAAATCTGCACCTAATTGATTTGCATAGAAAACAGCATCTTTGCATGGAAACCAGCTAGGATGTAGCAGTAACTTTCCAGTCTCTGGAACTAGCATGCCAATGCATCCTATTAGGCATTTGAACAATTAGGAATATCCATGGAGACATCATTTCTACAGTGCCGGTAACTTTTAGCTTGGAGATGTACAGGTAAAACTTCAGATTCAATTATTAAATTTAATGCATTTATTGGAAAACAAATAAGACAAAGGAAGAACAATTAATATAACATTCCTGAACATTTTTTTCCTGGAAGAACACCTGTTGAAAAGGTCTGCATAGTCAAATGCAAGCTAATATAATCAAATATAATAAAAATAATATAATCAAAATAATATAAAAATAATATATAATATAAAAATAATATAAAATATAAAAAATAATCAAAATTATTAGAAAGGTGCTCCCTCTGGTGAATCACTAAAAAGTTATGTGTTGGATATGCCAAGAAACTGATCCATTTTCCTCTATGGTAGGACATAGTACAAGAAGCTATTATGGAAAGCTGGGACTGCATGAGAGAGAGCAATGTACTGAACAATTTTATTCTACTGTTTTATTGAGTGTGCATATTTATATTTGCAGTGTATTCTTTTGACACATTTTTGGCACTTTTAATCTGCTGCCTTTGGCTGTGACATTCTTAAGTATTTTATGAAAATGTTTTGATTGTTAAAACATGCTTCTAGACATTCTGGATCAGTATGGGCATTTTTGAAAGGAACCAAAGCATTTATAAGCTGAGAGCTGGTATTACAGTGTATTAAATGTAAGACCTACAGCTATGATTGTCACCTAAATGGACTGTCAGTCATGGGCACTATAATTTGCAAGTGCATCTTACCCTAAGTGGAATAAGAGGTAGGGAAGAAAGATGTCAATTTAAGCTTCAGGATATCCTTACCTGCTGATGTTTGTACAACAGGGCAAACTGCTGTCTTTAGAGTTCATACTCAAGCTGCTTGCTACCCTAGCCACTATAGTTCTTAATAAAGCTGTCAGCAATGGCCTGCTTAAACTCACCCTAGTAGCGTTCGTCTTCCTTCCAGGTATTTCCAGACACTATGTTTGAGTAGGATAATGTATTGCTCATATGTCTGTTTTAATCCTTTTTTTTTTTTTCCAGAGAAATAACGTACCTCTGTATCAGGAAATCAGAACTATGTTTTGAATCTAGCAATTTGTTTTTCCAAAGACTTCCACTATGTTTTCTTTAAACAAATAATGCAAACCTACAAATGATTGTAAGAGGTCAGGAAAAAAAATTACTGAGCAAATTATAATTGGAAATAATAATAATAATATTTATTTGTATCCCGCCTCTCCACATGGATCGAGGCAACGAACAGCATGAAATACATTACACATTAAAAGACATTAAAAGACATTAAAAACATACCCAATCCTCCTCACCCACCAATCCAGCTAAAACCAACCCCCTAAAACACACAACAATTAACAATTAATTAACTGTTAAAAGAACAGTAGGACAATTGGTGGGAGGCAGTGGAAATACTAGTCCTGGAAGGCCTGTTGGAAGAGATCAGTCTTGACTGCTTTAAGCAGTCAAGACTGGTAATATGCCGGGTCTCCTCTGGCAGGCCATTCCATAGCTTAGAAGTGATAGAAGAGAAGGTCCTCTGGGTAGCTGCAGCCAACCTAGTTCTGACTGGCTGCAGTAAGTTCTTCCCAGAGGACCTTAATGTGCGGGGCGGATTATATGGTAGTAGGCGAGTATAATTTTAATCTGCAAACAGTAATAAGCTCATGGAAATAAAACTAGAAGCCATGATCCTGAAAATATGACATTCTGTGGAAGATTATGATTGGAAAATTGGAGAAGAAAGACTGGGTGGAACTGGAACTGAAGATTTCTCTATCCAGGTCCAGAGCTTTGAATGATTTGCTTTCAAACATCTGAATTTGACTCTTAGTATATTCAGTCACATTTAAGAGTTGAATTAGCCATCCCATGCTTCCTGCCTGATTTCTTCCCCTCTGAGAACCTTTACATCTTTAACCCATACATAGCAGACAAGTGCCACATGACTGCTCCGTATAGGGAATAGCACCAACCCACTGAATATGATCACTGCAAACAAGGGAGAATGCAATTTCTTCCCATTTTTGAACAATTTACCCAGCCATCACATTTATGGGATAAAGGTGAGATATAAGTTAGCTATAGCATTTCATTGAAATAATCTTCTCTTGGCACTAGCTATAGAAAAATCTGTCGGTTCTGCTTTCTTTTGCATTTGATTTTGTAAAGTCTCTGATTCTTTCCATTGAATATATGAAGACATGTATAATTTTTGGAAAGTTCTTACAAAAACAAACAGATTGCACATCCAACCCTAATTGCCATACCATTGGGAACTAAGGCTTTCCATAATGTAGGGAGAAGTTAAAAACTTAAGAAAAGCCAAAGTGGATCAGTTCAAAAGTATTTGGTCCAATATATTGTTCACACAGTGGACAATTAGTTTTCTATGAGAAGCTTATTAGTATGACATGAGTGAAAATTTATATCAGTTTTTTTATTTTTTAATAACAATTTTTAAACTGGACATCAGTGTTTATTTTCTCCAGTCCACCAGCAAGTACTGGTGGTTGTTTTTGTTTTGTTTTTTAAAATAAGGTGATTAGATTCCCATCACTCTCAATCATTACTAGGCTTCACAAAAAAGAATACCTCTCAAAACTATCTGATCAAACTGTAGAATTCAAGCTATGATAATGGATGGCAACTTGGATGGCCTTGACATGGAATTAGATAAATCCATGTATTAAGGACATTAGCGGCATTTCACTTCCATTGTGAGAGGTAGTACATCTCTGTGTATCAGCTGCAAGTGTATATAGGTTGAGGAGAACTGTTTCACTCACATCAAACTAGTAAGCTTTTAATATTCAATCAGTTGACCACTAAGTTAACAGAATGTTGGACTATATACATACACCTTTGACCTGATCCAGCATGGCTCTTCTTATGTTTTAACTTTCCCTGCATTATGGAAAATCTGAGTTCCAACTAACTAGACTAAGCTGGGGACGTGTAAGCCAACACTTGAGTAAATTTCATTGATTCAATGCAGCTATCCTACTTATGACCAATAATTGTGTTTATGCTATATTTCAACTATTCATAAACTTTATAAAAGAATGTTCAAAAGTTCATAGGAGCAGCATATCAGTAAGAGGACAATCACTGGAAATAAGAAACTACAGGTCCTTTAGTAATAATATGATGACAGTACCAAAAATAAGTAAATGATATCCATAGATCTCTGGAAGTGCCCTGTTAATGTGGCTAAAATGAATCAAGTGCAGCACTTAATAAGATACTGTCCATGGTCCCCTGTGCAGATTGAATTTCAAATTAACTACCTTTAAACTAGAATAGATTCTTATCATAGAGTCTGTAAAGGCCACTATTATTTCTTCCAGCACTGGTAACTTGAATATGTTCATACATTTTCAGCTGTTACTGATACTGGAATAAGATAGACATTTGCAAGATACATCTGTTTATTTATATAAAGTACGTCTTTCTGAAATCAACAGTGTGGTCATAGATTTTTTTTGTAAGGTAATTGAATAGAAAATAGTGAAATACTATTTGCTCATCACCTAAGGAGCCCTTTTGGGATGGGAGGTGATACAGAAACATTATAAATAAATAAATGAAACATTAAAAGTCATGACAATGTTTTAAATCTTTTTTTTTAATTTCTTTTAAAAAAATCAAATCAAACTGCTGTTTCAAAGGCTTTTTTTAATTTTATTTTTTAAAAAGTATTTCTAACATAAAATTCTTAAAAGATAACACATATGTACATATAGAAACAATTCACACTTAAATAGGAAGATCTTTAAAAGTGAAACTTAAATATAATAAATATAATCATAATAATTTGATAATACATATAATATTTAACCAAATTTAGCATATCTTAGAGGATATTTACACACCTTTTTACTTCTTCCCTTCATTTCCAATCTCTCTTCTTCCTCTCTAGCTTCCTGGCTAGGTTGTCCTTGAGATAGCAAATTAGCTAAATAATTGAGAATCTGTTTCCTTTCTTTAAATACATCAGGGTTCTACTGATATTATTTCTTGTATAACATTGAATCTTGATACTCTTATTATAGAACAATATTATTTATATTACATATAGTTAATATAGGCTAAATAGAATTCGTATCTCTCTTCATTTATCTCACTCTTCATATTTCTCTCTTCAGTCTATAAAGTTCACTACCATCAAATCTCCCCATTTGCCTTTAAAAAATTCTATAAGAGGTTACTGTTTTTTAACAAACTTCCCAAGAGACCTCCCTCTTATTAATGTCGTCATCTTATCCATAATTGCCATATCATATAGATTTAATTCCCAATCTTCTATGTTAGATGTATCTGCTTTTTTCCAATTTTTAGCATAGTTAATGTATTGTTTTAATTCAACCTTATCCCTTTCTCTTTACAGCTTCTC
The DNA here is from genome assembly GCA_948474755.1 of Ctenosaura bakeri. Classification (NCBI taxonomy): domain Eukaryota; kingdom Metazoa; phylum Chordata; class Lepidosauria; order Squamata; family Iguanidae; genus Ctenosaura; species Ctenosaura bakeri. The sequence goes on along the minus strand of CAOLHI010005030.1, from coordinate 49,648 downwards.
CTCAAGTCCTTTGATAATATTCATTGGGGAAATAAGTTTATGAGACAGAGGGAAACCTATGACATACAGGTTTAAGCCATCATGCTGATGCCAAGAATTTCTCCTACTACGATCCTGGTTTCTGAAGGAAATATCTCCAAATAAGTTAATTACCATTCCCATAAACTCCCTTCTGGAATTTAGCTCCCAGTTTGACCTCCTTATTGATTGGAGATAATATGGAGATTCCACTTGCCCTGCTCTTTTTCCCATTGGACATCTAAACGGAACAGGGGCATTACCATTCTCAACAGGCTCTGATTGAAACTGAATCTCTCTCTTTTCTCTACTCTGTGGAGAAGGAAGAGATGGAGCAATCCAGGTATCACTCAGTCAGTGTGCCCAAGAGACGCTAGGATTGCCAGGTAAGACAATGGAATATGTTGCCTCAGAATATGGTGGAGTCACTGTCTTTGGAGGTTTTAAACATAGGCTGGATGGCCATTTGCTAGGGATTCTTTGAATGTATGTTCCTGCATGGCAGGGAGTTGGACTCGATGGCCATTGTGGTCTCTTCCAACTCTATGATTCTACAACTGAACTATTCCCTTCTTCTTCTCTGGACAGAAAATGAGAGGGTTTCCATAACTCTGAGGAGTTCCTAAAACTGCCAGTTGCAAACAGATTCCATGGCCATTTCCGCACTACAGTGTTAAACTGCTGCTATTCCACTTTCAATGTTCTGTGGAATTCTGGGGTTTGTAGTTTAGGGAGGGCACTTCAAATTCTTAGCCAAAGAGCTCTTTGGTCTCAGTAAACTACAAAACCCCAGAATTCCACAGAACATTGAAAGTGGAATAGCAACAGTTTAACACTGTAGTGCGGAAATGGCCCCTGTGTGGGGAAGGAGATGTGGTATTGATTAGGGTGCTTCCTATTCAGTACTCCCAGGAGTTCCTGAAAATGTTAGGGAGGCTGATTCCTCCAGACTTTTATCTGTCTGTCAAAGTAGTAGGACTTGTGAAGAGGGAGATCCCTAGATATCCTAAAATAGTGTTATTTTTATAGATGTCTATAAAAGGCACCATTCCTATACCTTCAAATCAGGTCTAAGTAAGAAGATAAAACAGAAAATAAAATAAAATAGCAAACAATAATGCATACAGAATGCATTCCTTCTTCATTTTGTTGTTTTTGTTGTTGTTGTTGTGTGCCTTCAAGTTGTTTCCAACTTATGGCAACCCTGTGTGTGATATGCCCAACGTCATCCACTGGATTTCCATGGCTCAGTGGGGAATCGAACCCAGTCAGCATCATAGTCCAACACTCAAATCACTATACCACACTGGCTAGCTTCTGCCCCAATGATTATTCAGTTTCAACCCATTTTAAATAATAGCCTTATCATTATTGTACAAATTCATTATAAAATTAATGTAAGACATATAGTGCCCATTTTCTTTTTGAGTGTCACAAACTTTTTCCTAATTTCATTAAAAAAAAAAAACACAGTTGTTGTGTCTTTTTCTGCTGATATTTTCAATCCAGCCCTTCTCACCAGGAAACTGAGCAATGAACACCTAAACTTTCTGCCAACATTTCACAACTGAAACTTTCTTTTTGATCCACTGGATGCTTTGGAGACATCACCATTTGTTAACATTTAGACATTTATTGCCAATATTGTTCAATCCTTTATCCAAATGTCAAGGTTAGCTTTTTTGCCTTTCAAATTGTCTGTGTAATATATGACAGAGGTCTGAGCCATGGCAGCTTTCCCAAATGCATTTCTTTAAAAGATTTTACAATTGTACCTACCTTATTTATACACATTCATGACAGTTTGTGCATGGCATGTTGAGTTTCATTGATACATTACCCAGTGTGTTGATCACTCCATTCTACATAGTGTAATTTCATTAAAAAGGTTGTCAAGACTATCTGCCAGAATACTCCTGTATTGTCAGTGCCAGTTAGTAAACTAGTTCTTTATATTACCCATACCAGAGCTTTCAGATTTCTCTCACAATATTATGTGATTCTTACTATCTTCAAAGACTGAAAATCAAAGCTTGAAAACAATGTTTACACCCTGATTTATCTTTCATACTTATCATACCTCAGGTTATGTACCTGACTTGCTCCTCCAATAATTATCCAGGTGAAACCCTATTTAGCACTAGCCCTGCTGGTTTTTTACCATCAAACTGATTTTAACTTATAGAGACCAACAATTGAAAGACTTCCAGGTCATCATGTTATCAACAACTCTGATAAAGTCTTGCAGACTCAGAGCTGTGGATCCTTTGGCTAAATCTAGCCAGCTGTGCTGCAGTGTGTCTCTTTCCTACTGCCTTCCACCTTGTTAGACGTTATTTTCTCTTCTAATGAGTCATGTCTTCTCATGATACATCCAAAGTGTGATAATATCAATTTAGTCATCTTGGTTTCTAGGGACAGTTTAGACTTGATTTGCTCTTGGACCCATTTATTTGTGTCTTTGTGGTCCCACTGTTTCCATCTCATCTTTCTTGGGCTGAGCTAAGGTGTTGTTTGCCCATCACCACCTTAAAGGGAAAGAGTCAAGAAAATGGAAATCATTAAGCTGAGTCTACCCCCTTCTTGATCACAGTCTCTGAGGATGGTATGCATTTTCTGTAAAAATAAACAAACAAATAAAGGAGATCACAAAACTGAATACTACATGTAGTTTGAGCCTTAGGAGAAGGCATCTTCATATTTTCATGGGCAGAAGATCAACTAGACACCTTATGAAGGAAAGGGTATTTTTTTTCTGATGTTTAATTATTGACATGATATAAAGGCATATGAATAACTCATCTAAAAGTTCACCATCTCTTCCTTTTGCAGATTTTTAAAAAGATTTTAAAAAACCAGTGTAGGAGGGTTTGTCTCAAATGCTTCCCACCCAACCCCATGTTTCTCATTGTTAGAAGGGCTGGGGTAGTATAGTAAGGATGAGCACCCAATTATGACATAATCTTAAAGTGCCTTTTCCTGGTGTTATGATCAGCCTGTAGGATAGAAGAAGAGGAAAGTGTGGGGTGCAAAAAGACAGATCGCAAGGCAGAAGGGCATTTCAATCAATCAATCTATACTGTTTTTTCTCTAATATGGGACCCAAAGTAGTCTCATGGAAAACCAAGCCTAGTAAAATAACTGAGGTTGCTTCAGGAAGGGAGTGATAGGAGAAGCCCAGAGGGATAACATGAGTAGAGCACAGAAAAGTAGGAGTCCCCAGGGTACAGTCTTGGAGGATAGGGGCAGGACCCAATGGAGGAAAGGAATAAGACTGCCCCTTTAAAAGAAGAGATGCTGGTCCTACCCCTGCAGGTGAAGCCTGCAGAAGAATGTAAACCTGCAGAAGAATTAGTTTAGCTTTAGCTTCCCACTAAGGTAACATCCCTCTACAGTTGTCGTAGAGATCCACCATCATGTTGTGGTTTGAGTGTTCAGCTAGGGCTGCAGGAGACTGAGATTTGAAACACAACTCACTTATTGAAACTGTGTAGGTGCCCTTGGCAGACCACATTCTTTCAATCATAGAACAAGTTAATGGTAAATCTCGGGTGAAAAAGACTGGCCAAGAAACCCTAGGATATTGTTGCCAAAAATTTGAGCCAATTTGAAAGCACATAACAACAATAGCCATCCACCAGTGAGAGACCTCCAGCCACCAGTCTTATTCTTATCTGGCTAAGGGTACTGTGCCTAAGAGGGGATTTGCTTTTGCTTTGCCACCTGAGATTTCTCTTACTTGCTTTGACCAGACTTTACATGGTTCATATGATCTTGCCTGATATCTTTTCCTCTTTTCAGCTGGACTTTACCTGCCTTGAATCTATCAATATTAAACTAGCTTCTCTTGTGAGTCTGAAATACCCACAGAATGTGACATCAGTGATCCAATAATTTGTTAGGAAGAAAGCACAAGAGCCAGTACTCATAAAAACAGCATTGCCTGACTGATTTGGAGCACACATTAAACACAGCTAGGAACTTCCTGTCTTGCCCATTCAGGAATATTTTTTTGTGAAGAGTTACGAGGAGACTTGAAACTGAATTGTGCTGTCTCTCTCTCTCTTCACCCCCCCATTCCATTTAGCTTGGCTAATTGTTGTGCTGTTGCTTGAATCCTATGAAGGGGGTGGGTAACTGATATGCTCAACAACTTCATTATTATACACATTTCACACTAGTATGCATTTATGAAAATAAACAGCTCTCCACCATAGCTAACTATAACCAGATTCCATATACCAGGCGTCATTTTAATTTATAACTAAAATAATGGAGGAGAATGCTGGCAGCAGCAGGAAAGCTCTAATGAATAACATGCCATCCAGGGATAATAGATATTCCATGCTGCATCATATAAAAAGGAAAATGGATACAGTTCAAAGGATATTTGATTTAAAAAAAAAAAAAACTTTGAAGGAGTTTTTCCAGAACAAACACAATAGACTGCAGACCTTTAAGAAAAAACAAACAGCTTTCTTTATGCCCCAAAACCGCATGTCTCTGCATTAAATTTACAAATACCTGTCTTTGTAATATAGTAATGATTCTATAATCTCTGTCCACATGGACTAATCAGGCATTTCTCAAGTGAATTGAAACTGCTGACTGTGAAAATGTTGGTTGTTATGGTTAATGCTTATAGTGTACAATAGTTGGTTGGAAAAAAACTCCTAGCTAAATTAGACAGCATAATCAATGGATATTGCTTCATATCTGGCAGTATTTCTAAGTGGTTGGATTGTAAGTGCTTTTAGACTTCCATCAACACAAAAAATATTGCAATAGCAGGAAACCAGATGCACCCAATGTAAGGTGACTGCTAAGAGAGATCTAATATTTTCATGGCATTATATTGTTGACAGGAGTATTCAAGGGTTTTTGTGCTTGTTTTTTAAATGGATTGTGTGTACATAAGTGTACAAGTCAGAGAATATAGAGAGTCAGATCTAGTTCTTACTTCAGTATGAAATGAGAGACTTTAATTCATTAGTGTTTCCTGTAGTTAACATTCCTTTTGAATACACCATAATGTGGTGCTGTCTGGTATTTACGACATTAGGCAAATTCACAGCACAAGTAATATTTTTCCTCATGTGGTGAGTACCAGATCTCATCAAGTTAGGGGTTTTTCAAAGTAGCTATCTCCATATTAAGTAGATGATGTAAACTTATGGGTTGTTTGGACTGGTTTTACATCAGTCATAGACATTGCAGTCAGCCCATATGTTGCTTCCATATAGTCAGCTAATTGCTTCCAGATGGATAGCAGAGTTTATTTGTTCACAACAGGTTCAGATGCAGAGGAAGATGTGCAATGAAGGTGATACCTAAGAAACAGTCTAATTTCACACTAGGCCTTTGTGAGATGTGGTGCAACCTCAGCACCGATGGTCTAATTAGCAATCAAAGCTTATTCTTCTGCTGGCAAATCTCTACAAGCAAATTTAAGGATTTGATGGGTAGGAATCATGCAGACCTCCAGAACTTGTTGTTAAGTACAACTCTCTACTTCCTCCACCATTGGCTATGATAGCCAATACTAAGCAACCTGAAGACCAATAACATCTGAAGGAATACACAAATTCCACCCCCACCACTTACACAACATGTTTGAGTTCTAGACACATTCTGGACAGTTCCAAACATACTATGTCTACAAATGTACAGATTCAAGCAGTTGACATTATTAGCCCAAGAAGATACTATGCTTTCAGGGTTGAATCTGCCCTTGAAAGTACTTAGAGAATATCCATTTAGATTGTGTTAGTAGTTATTAAATAAAGTCACATAGATTCTATTATAAGTGTGATTACTTCTGGGTCAAATCAATCAATTTTCTGAATAGAAAGAAGACCTAAATTAATGAAGACTAGTGAATCTCATTTCATTAAAAAGTATACACAAATAGCATATTATTATTATTATTATTATTATTATTATTATTATTATTATTATTATTATTATTATCATCATCATCATCAACAACGAAAGCAATGCCAATGCTGCTTTATAAAACATAGACTATAAACAGGTCAATGCCTCAAAGAACATACAGTGGGTCCTTCTACACAACACAGGTAAAGCACTATGATTCCACTCTAACTTCCACAGCAACATCCCATGGAATCATGGGATCTGCAGTTTTGGAAGGGGCATTTAGAATTCTTAACCTAAGAGCTCTAGTGCCTCTCCAAACTACAAACCCCAGAATTCCATAGGATATAACCAGGATAGTTAAATTAGAATCATAGTGCTATAATTTTGTAGTGTGAAAGGGCCCAATGTAACTTTCAAGTTAAGGACAAGGAAAATAATTCAGAGTCATAAACAGCAGTGAGTAAAGAAAATGAGCAAGTGTCATTACAAACATGACACTGAGGTCCTGCGCTGAAGTCTTGCTTGAGAAAAAGTCCTATTAAAAGAAGTATTTGATACACAAGGGTTTTCCCTCACTAGGATTTCAAATTTGATCAATGTGTATAAAAAGAGAATAATCTGCTTCTAATTGAAATTTTCCAACACAGCTGGATCTCTGGCCATTTTGCAATCCTAGAAAGAACAGACAGCCTGCAGCCATAAGATTGTACAACATCAAATCTGAATAAAAGTGTATATTCAAAACTTGTCCCTACCTTTTGCCACACTAAGAACACATTAAAAACAGATTGGCTCTTCAGTGACATTGTGCTGCAGCTTTTTTCTCCCTTTTCCTCTCCCTTTCTTTGATACTCTAATGGTTTTAATTGGGATTTGGAGAGAGTCATGGCTGCTTGCCAGGGTTATATACAATCATCCAGCTGTTCAGACAGTTAAAGACCTTAAGATGTAATAGCAGAATTGCTGGCAGCCTTTCAGACTGCCTCCTAGACACCAATGAATATTCTAGCAAACTCCCCAAGATGTTATTTAATATTGGAGACATTAACTGGGAAAAAAGGGGGAAGAAGCACCAAGAAATTGATTAACATATAATTTACAATAGTCCCAGTTCACTAACAGAGGGATACACACAGAAACAGAATTCCTTGAAAAGCATTGCCATTGCATCCAGAACCTTACATGCAAATGGATCTTCCATGCCTACTTGAAAACAGTCAAAGCTGAAAAGCTTCCAGAGGTCTAGAGCCAACATCTCTACTTAGAGTTAAAGTAAAGAATATGTAGGTGAGGTGTTCTGTGTGTATGTGTGTTTGTAATGTCTCCATTTTGCATACCACAAGGCCTCCAGAGCAGTTTACAATCCAAAATATAACAATTTTGAACTGAAAAACCAGCAACTGAAAAACACCAAGTCTAAAATAATACCTATCAGAAGCAGTAGTGATAAAAATATTTTATTGTCTTATTGTGTCACTGAAGAAAGCTCAAGAATATAAGATTGCAGCACAATCCTATACACACTTACTAAGTCCCATTGAATTTATCTGGGCAAGCCTTTCAGTTAACAAGCAGAGGGTCATACTAGAAAATGATTTATGTTGATAACCCACTGCAAAAATAAAAGGAACAGCCTGAAATGTAGAATTCTAGTGGTAACGCATTATGATTATGACATGATTGAAGAAAGACACCATCCACCTCTAGTTATCTCCTACAAATTCTCTATAGTCAGGGGCACCCATAGCAGAATTATGTCAAAGAATAAATGGGCTATTTGATATGAATATGATATGAAAGAAGTTAGTCTTTGACTATCCCACCTGTAGTACAAATAGTTCAGTTGACATTCCCTTGTTGTTGTGTGCCTTCAAGTCACACACCTATCATGAGAGTGTATGATGTGCCCAAAGTAACCTAGTGGGTTTCTATGGCCAAGCAGGTCTCCAGGGTAATAGTCCAATGTTCAAACCACTAAACTATGTTGGCTCTGGTTATTAAGGGGTGTCCTTGGTCCCAGCCCTAGAATTACCCTGCTATAATCTCCTTAAATCTAAAAAAGCCAGTTTCTTCAAAGCTGCTGACCCTCCTCCAAAGTCCTTTGTGCCTGTGGATGTCATGGCATGCAAGTAAAAGAGCTAGCTAGGAAAGTCATTTGGGAAAAGAATTTATACATTATCAATCACTATTTAATTTCTTCAGAACTTGCCTGGTTTTGCTGATAGAGACTATGTATTGCTGAGTTAAGCTCACAGCTACAGTTGCCATACACCTGGTTTGGCTGGGTTTTATATGAATTCTAGACAGTACCAGTACCCAGTACCGTTTTGGACCATCATCAAGGCTGCATTCTATACTTCCAGTTTTCTTTAAAGTATGTCTCTAGCCTTTACAGAAGCTGAGATATTCAGCAAAATAAGATGGCGTTCTACTGTGAACCATAGAATCATAGGTCATTTCCACTCCACCCTCCCAAACTGCCATAAGGATGGGAGAAGAACAGGACTGTGACAACAGTGCTGCATGACTTTGTTGTAGTCCCTTCCTTCTCCCATCCCCAGGTGGTGCAATCACAGAATAAATCGTTGACAGGTTTTCCCTGTCAGTGACCCATGATTGCACTGCCATCCCCCACTTACTTGGTATGTGGAGGGTCCAAAAGCACAATGGCTACACTTCCTGCCCCAGCACAGCCTGGGACAGTACCTGACTGTACTGCAGAAGGAAGTTGTGGGCCATTGTGCTTCCTGGATCCCAGAGGTAGTTGGTGTGGAGGGAAGCACTCCTTTCACACTCCCCTCCCAGCAGAGCTGCTGCCAGGATCTCCACAGGATGCTGCTGGCATACGGTAGGGTACAGAAAGGGCCATAGAGTTGGAAGAGGTCCAACACGCCATCAAGTCCAACTGCCTGCTCAATGCAGGATCTCTACGTAGCTATCCAGCCTCTTTCTGAAGACATCCAGAATTGCAGAACATTTGTGTCCTGCCTTTTGGGTGCAAAGGAAGAAAGAATAAACCCTGCAGGCAGTGGAAGGAGGTAAGAAGTAAGGTGAGAGAGGGAGAAGGAGTGAAAGGTCAGTCAGTAATACAAGTGGAAGAGTGTGAGAAATAAGGGAGGCATGTCCTGCAAAGGTATGAGATGAGGTAAGGAAGGGAGTATGAAGGAATGGGAATGAACTGAACAAGCAGCACCGTGTATAAAGCAAAGGAAAGTCGCATCATGGAGGCATGAGATGATGTGGTGAGGAAGTGGTAGAGAAGAGGAGTAAGCTGTTTGATTGATGGCATGTAAGAAGCAAGAGGGGCACACTGTGAAGGGGGTGAGGTGAAATGACAGAGAGAGTAGTGATATGGAAGTGAAGCAATGAAATACAAGACATATGGGGACTTTAAGGCAGGATTGCTGAGAGATAGTGATGGCCTTAAGCTACACAGTATATTCTATGACCAAACAGAGATTTGAGTTTCTCTGTTCCCAAGTCCAGCTTTTTAAATGTTACTCTGCATTGGTTAACTCAAATGAGTTGCAATTGTAAAAATGGTATGAAGGTTAAAACATAATGGAAGTAAAAAAAAAATGCAGCAATTAATATGCTCAATTTACACAATATGCAAATCTGAACAATTTCCATAATATGTACATTTGCAGATTAGGTGCCCAGATTTGGAGAAATGGAATGGGGCAACCCTATTCATGGCAAGCACAAGAGTAGTAAAGATGTCTTTCAACAGCCCTCCAGGAGCCCTCAGAAGTATTCATGTATCAACCCACTTCTGATACTGGATACATCCAGAAGTCAGGAGTGTAATTATAGTGGAGAGGGCAAAATGAAGGGCATTGCCCCCAAATAAAATTCTACCTCCCCAAATTTTCCTTCAGTCCCCAAATATCTAGCATTGCAGAGAGTGGGATGGTGAAAATCATTCACAAATAGCACTCTTCTATTTGTTGTGTTCGCATTCCCTTGATCGCTTTGCCAACATTTTTTCTTCAGATTCCAAAACTTTTTCTTGTCAATGCTGAGTTGAAATTTTAGATTACTGCAATGCTGGAAATTTGGGAATGAAAGAAGACTTCACTGGGGAAAGCAGAAGTCTTATGGGGCCAATATTCTCTTTTTTTTTGTCCCCTCCATAGTTACACCCCTGCCAGAAGCCTCATATCTCCTGTTACATTCAAGTAGCTGGATTTTTATTCTTAAGATGCTGTGCCAGCAGTGAAACAGAGTTACTATGAAAGAAAGAAAAAATCTAATGCTGACAAAGGGGAAAAATGTTAGTTTTGCTTCATAAGCAGGAAACAGACAAGCAGATTATCATTACTAGGACATATAGCACTATTTTAGACTTAATCTATTTTCTTTGAAATAATGTCTTATTTATATTTTGGTTTAAGTATCATAATCAGAAGACCACACAGAAATCAAGTTCATAAACCTTAAATAAGCTTTATGAATCTTTCTTCTGGTACACGTACACTTTAAATAATGTTTCTGAATATGAATATCCTAACAAATGCCCAAGAGAATAGAAAGCAAATCACAACATTTATAGTTTAAGTTGTCATCTGAGTATCTCTGAACTTCACACTGAGGATAGATATCATTCCTCAGGACTATTTCTGTGAGCATATATACACAGTCACAATTCAGAGGTAGTTATCTCAGGGTCCATCCACAAGTTAAAGGAAACCTGACAATTTTGTCCTCTCTTCATCCATATCATGACACAGAGGGGGACGTGTATGACTGAATGATATCCTTTGTGAAATGAAAATATTTGTAAAATAAGACCTCAAATCTAAATGGGTAGACCTGGATTTGTACAAGCAGAAAGCTTCCAATGCATGTGGGAAGTCCAAAATCCATAGATGAATATTGACATTAGCAACTTTTCACCATAATTTCACAAAATGAGTAAGCTTTCAGGGTCTTCAGAATCTTGTAGCAAGTTAGATTTTTTTTTTTAAACTTAGGGCCCTGTCCCCAAAAGAAGAAACTAAGGCCAGCCATAAAAATCTTTGCTAGCTGAGGCAAAGATTACTCCTTCTTTCAATTCAATGCATACAAAAGCTGACCAGAATGACAGTTGAATCTTACTTCAGCACTGATGATGGGACAATGTTCTCTATCACACTGAAGACCTTTCATGGGAGGGCAGGATGCCGGGCACACATAGTGTTACTGCAGTTATGATATGTCTGGTGAGAGCACTAGATATCCTTTTGATATCAAATAATTTGGCCTTTGCTTGACCTCTCTCTGCCACCCTACTCCACATGTTTTCAGAGGTCCACCAGACAAGCACGTATTAGGTGCGGCCGTTAATGGTTGTACATTCCAAACCTCATTCAGGCAGGCAACTTAAGCCTCTCTGATGCTTCAGGGAAAAACCTTCTTGCAAACCAGCCTTGCTCAGCGCGAATCTATACAAAGACACACGGCCAAGTGCCGAGCCATTCCTTTATGTTGGGCCATCAGCATACTGGCCATACTATTGTCATCCAGCGCTAAGCTCATCATGCAAAACCTGACCTTTTCCAACGCCTTTGTCCAGCTACAAATTTCCTTTGTTCTCACCAAGCATGGCATGGCCTGTAGGTAAAATCCACCCTATAAAAAGTCCCCATTTTTGGGAACACTTTGGATCACCCTGGACTTCCATCCAGCCTCTGTCCAGCGAAGTTGTCCCCTCAGCAAACCACACTGAGCTTTCTTCCCCTCAACCTCCGCTTCTCTCCAGGACTACAAGACCAGGTGTCATATTACCCATTCCCCAAAGCTCTCTATTTCTATTTCTCAGTTAGCTAGTGTATGTCGTGTCTTTTGTGTTGTTTGTCTACAATAAAATAGTATTTGTCACTTTAAAACTTGTCTGGCTACGCTCTCTGACCTGAAGCCATAGACATAGGGTAAAAGATCCTGCCTCTCGTTAGCTTAAGAGAGTGCTTGAGCTTAATTTCCCCATCTTGTGTTGTTGTTTGGTAATTTGGGCGCCGCTCCCGGGACCCCCAACATACAGGGTGACAATAGCTCTGTCTTCCAAAACTCCACCAATCCCTCATAACCCCATAGCATCTGCTACCTGAAGTGGTTGTCTCACTCAGTCTAAGAAAAGGATAGACCCTGCAAGAAGACATGTAAGGAATATGGAGATGTTCTTTTCAGTCTGTCCCTGGCCTTTGGGAACCAGTTGATTCAGCTCAATATCAGTAATGTGATCTTCAAAATGCAAGCTTGGAGGAAAGCATCTCTTTGATTCTAATTCATTAGCATTTTCTTCTTCCTGTGTTAGCCAAAACAGTGATGGAAACCACTGAATTTGTAAAATGAATGCATGAGTGAAATCTTTTTTCTTTTGAGTAGAGCATGACTAGCCTTTTGATGTCCTGGTGTTAATACATGTTGAAAATAGTCTGACTTCATGAATGTGAAATCCTGGTCTCATTGATCTAATAACAAATCTTCATTTCAGCAATCAGATTCTTCATTAGCCTATCCACAATATGTTAAGAGGCATTGTCTCCTCGGATTTCAAAAACAACTAATCATAATACTTGGAACAAATTATCACTGAGGTAGGGAGAAAAGGCTGTGCACCAATTACACTTCCTCATTTTCTAGCAGCAGAGGTCAAGGCACCATTAATCTTCTGGGCCACGTTTTATTCCAGCAAAGTTTCCACTGGGAAATTTTAAGGGGTTACAGCAAAAAGGAAATAATTGGCAAATCATTCTCTTAACGAGGAGGATGTATACATTGAGCTTTCTAAGCCATAGGCAAATCTTCTATAAAAGACTGAGGTGCAAGCATTTGCCAACAGGCATTTTAAAGAGATGAGGCCTTGGAAAGGTATTATTATTATTATTATTATTATTATTATTATTATTATTATTATTATTTCATTATTCTGGGGAATTCTGGGAATTTTAACTAAAAAAAAGTAATTTTCCCAAGTGTTGATATCAAATCTCATGGAGTGTTGAGATCAAACCAAAACACTGACTCTGTTTTAGGCTTGCTTATGCCAGTGTAAGCTTTGACAGCTCGAGCTGCCTTACAGTAGACCAAATGATGCCCCATATTTCTCCACCTGTTGTTTTAAAGCTAGCTCCAATTTAGTAGCACCAGTAAGTTCAGCATTAAGATTTTCCCGTTGCAATGTCAGAATTACTTGATATTTATTTAGCACCAACAGTCTGTTAAGAGAACTCTGCAGAAAAAATAAATGCACAGCTTCTGCACAGAGGTCACACAGTGATGTCCAGAGTGAAAGAATTGACAATGGATTGACAGCGGCTAGCAGTGTGTGGGACTGCATAGGGAAAAGTAAGGTGGTAATATAAGAACAAGCGAGACAGATGACCTTCCCTCTGCAGAGTGGAAGAAAACACAAGGACAAATAGGAAGATAAAGAAGAAGATGCAAGCAATGGGGAGAAAGCAGGAGGAAAAAATGTATAAAGATTTCTTTCTGCTATTGTGTAGGAAGATTAGTAAAATGGTGATATTCTCTGATGGACTGAATGCCAAATGACTTTGGGGCATCGGAAGAAGGACCAGGAAGAGAACAAAGATTAATATAATAATTTTCATCCCTTTTTATATTCCATAGCCCTGATTCATTATGGTACTGGTGAAGATGAGGACATAATCACCTCACTTCCACATACTTTGCCCAATCTTTTCATGCCCCAGCAAGTTCCTGCATTCCTAGACACTTCCATCCCTGTTCCTCCTACATGTCAATTTGGGCTTTGCTTGAATTCCTACTCCAAATGACAATCTATATGGGATTAAGGAAGACAGATGTCTTCCCTTATCTCTAATTCAAGCTTACTATAGACTCCTTATATGAAGGTGGCACCAGATATTTAAGAGAAAGCAGGGCTGGCTCTGTCCTCAGCATCAGACATGTTGTCTGGTCTTGCTTATAAACATCTATGTGGTTGTCTGATGATAAATGTCTATGAAAAGACAAATGCTCATGGGTAGAGTTTTCATTGTTGGCTGTTGTTGGTTGACTGTTCCCCTACATATGATCTTGTTAAGATAACTCCATTGCCAACTACTCAAGTGATGTCCCTTTGTATTAGCAACACACAAAGATAACTTATGTTTCTGAAAGTTGTATAAATTGTTTCTTCCACCCATGCTGTCATCCATTTCTGCTCAATCTTCTTCTGCAGCCAGTGCATATAGGAATGAAAAGAATTTCTGCAAATACTTTTAAAAAATGGTTGAAAAATTGTGGTTCTCAAGTGTTGGAAGTCAGTGACAATCCTGAACTGATGAAGACTTTCACAATTCAGGACTTATTCTGCACAAAGTTTCCCTTTTTTTGGCATAGAAAATAGCATATTCAAATAATGCTTTCCATACACAAAATAGTCTTTTCTCTGCAAAAAAATCATTTGTGACTTTTTCACTAAGTTCCAACTACAGCATTTTCTGCACAGAAAATAACATTTATGTAAAAAAAAAAGTTATTTTCTGCAGAAAATTCTGCTTCCTGTACAGAAAATGTTGTTTCATTAATATTCTGCACGGAATGAGTCTCAAACTGTACAAGTCACAAATTACAAATAGTCTTCGAAAAAAGTTATCATTGCTTAATCTTTGAGAATGAAGTTAGTGAAGAGGTACATCCATAGTTACTTGTATCTTGTACTACCCTTGGAAAGGACAACCTCTTGTTTTTGTTGTATGCCTTCAATTTGTTTCTGATTTATGGCAGCCCTAAGATGAACCTATCATGGGGGTTTCTGGTGCTGAGTGTGTGTGATGCACCCAAGGTCACCCAATGGATTTTCATGGCTGAGTGGGGAATGAAACCCTGGTCTCCAAGATCGTAGTCCAAAGTCAAAGTGCTACACCATACTGGTTCTCAACTTGTACCAGTGGAAATCAGGGATGAGAACTGTGCAGTTTTCCAGATGTTCCTGAACTGCAACACCCAGCAACATTTAGCAATGGATAGTCAATAGGGAAGGATGCTGGGAGCTGAAGTCTAGAGGGTCATACAATTCCAAGTCCTCAGATAAATAAATGAAATACTGAAGGTACATTCAGACTGATTAAAAAGACCAGAAGGTCTAAGGTTTTGTTCCTGTTCTTTCAGATTTTATTTTGGAGATCATTATAGGTTTTGTTCTTCCTAGAATATTTTCTGTCAGCAACCAGCAACCAGAGACTTTTCCTAGCAACTCCCCAGGTTGGTTTCTATTAAGCAAGTATTATAAAATCAGAAAGAACAGGAACAAAGTCTGGAACTTTCAATCTGTCTGGGTGTTCCCCTAAGTTATCTCACATGATAGTATAGGTCTTCTCAGCACAAAGTGTTAGTGTTGTGTCCTTATATAAACTTGTTTTCTATTTTTTTTAGATTTTATGTAACTTTTTTCAACAAAAACTGTCAATCTCTATCTGTTCATTCAACAGACTAGTAACACGTATTACCTTTCCCAGCACATGGAAAATATCAGACACAGAAATTTAATACATAAGTTAATGGACTTGTTATTATCAGTGCTTGACCTTCTCCACTTAGTCCAATTTTACTCTTCAAGCACTAATTGTTCTCCTAGGCATTGTGGGCACTCCTATGTACATTCATGTGTGCAATTTATAAGAACTCCAACCACTTTAACCTCAAGCAGCTCCACCCATCAAGCTGCTGCAATAACAACTGATCCACCCAAGCCCTACCATTTCTTTTTGTTTCTACTTCCTTTATCTGTTTTGTCCCTACTTTTTTTTAACCAGTAACCCAGCCTTCTTAGTCACAAATTAGCCCTTGACATTGCCTTCACTTCAGCAGACTTCACAAGTCTTTTCCTCTCTCCTTTAACATACCCTCCAGCTGTCCTGATTTGGCAGGGACAGTCCTGATTACTACTCTGTTGTCCAACTTTTTCAACTGGTTTTCAGGTGTCAGAGTTTCTTCTCCTCTTTTCATTTTCTTCTTTGTTCCCAGCTTCTTTCTATTGATCAAACTGAGTTCAAACTGCACAAGTAGTTTACAGACAATTAGCTTAGTGGGAGAGGAGAGGAGGGGACAGAGTTTTTCTCTTTCTAGTAGGCTCAGGCAAAAACAAACTGCCACCCCCTCTTCTAGCTTATGGGTTTTTCCTCATTAATAACTTTTGCCATCATGGCTACACTCTGATGTTGTCTGGCCACACTGACCTGGTTTTCATCTGTGATATGCTGGAGGGTATACTTTGCAACTCAAGTGTATTTCAAGAAACCTTCAACTCCAATAGGTACTGCCCTTGAACAAGCCTCTACTAAAAGATGTACAGATTAGGCAAGGGTGAGAAATCCACTAAATCTAGTTTTGTTCATAAATTTCCTTTGTCTGCATTACCTAGAAATACAATTCTGTGCTTGGTATTTCAAGATTGAGGAATGTGTCCAATAAAATGCTCACATTTGAAAAGTGAGCATAAAAAATGTGTACATGCCCCTGTTCCAAGAATGTACAGTTGTTTGATGTGAGGAAACAATGGATAGAATTTGAAAATGCACACAAAATACTTAAAAAAACAACAACCACAGACTAGGATGTATTTTTGGCCATAAAAAGCACAGAGAGAGAGAGAGAGAGAGGGAGAGGGAGAGGGATCAGGTTATACATATTTCAGAAGTGGGCAAAGTGACCTGTGAGCAACCTGCAGATCTCCACTATGATCCTGCAGCCAAAGTATATTTGGGTGTGTGTTTGAAAACCACCTGAAATTGTCTTAGCAAGTATAGTTTAGCAAGAAACACCCCCCCTCCCACATCCTCCCAAACTTAACTCACTGAAATTAGAGCCAGAACACTCCCGATTTTAATTTTGGCTGATTTTCACCTGACTGGAAGACAATAAGAATCACCACAGCCCCACAAGGGTGAAAACTGGCCCCTGTGCTGAGTTCAATTGCTCACTGGCCCCTATATGAAATTATACTAGCAGATGAAAGGTCAATTTATGCTGCTAAATAAGGTGTGAAAAATTTGGATGGAGTAGAGAGACAACTGAGAGCATAGTGTAGTGGTTTGAGCATTGAACTTATGATCCTGGAGACCAGGGTTTGATTCCCCACTCAACCATGGAAACCCACTGGGTGATCTTTGATGCATCACACACTCTCAGCCCCAGATAAGTCCGTAATACGTTTGCCTTAGGGTCTCTATAAGTCGGAAATGACTTGAAGACAAACAACAACAACAACAACAACAACAGAGACAAGTGGTACAGTGGTTTGAGCATTGGGCTACAATTCTGGTGACCTGGGTTTGAATCCCCATTTGGTCATGGAAACCCACTAAGTGTCCTTGAGCAAAGCACAGTTTTTCAGCCTCAGAAAGGAGGCAAAGGCAAACCCCCTCTGAACAGATATTGCCAAGAAAGCCCTGTGATAGGGTCATCTTAGGGTTGCCACAAGTTGGAATCAACTTGAAGGCACACAACAACACAAAGAGAAACAAACATGCCTCCACCACATGTCAGACAATACATATACATACATGCACGCATATATATATATACATACATACATATATACATATATATGCATGTGTATGTATGTGTGTGTGTAAAACACAAAACCAGAAGGGAATAGACTGTTAAGTTTATTCTTTCTGGAAGAGGAAGATTTGTCACTTGTGGGTCCTTGTACCTTCTAATGCAAAAACCAGTTCACATGGAAAAATCCGTGATAGGAAAGACTCTTTTATTATTAATTATTAATTATTTTCTGGTAATTTTCTCCCAAAAACCACACAAAATATGGAGATCTGAGGGGATTTATGGAACTTGTATGAAGCTTCAGCAGCTGCAATAATAGGTTTCAGGGGCCCATGGTTCTCACTTGCCCTCCCCTAGGGTAATTTTTGTGGGGCTCCAGAGGCTGTCAAAATAGCCATCGGGGGTGCAGGCAGTTCAAGGACCATATTCTGTTGCACATTGTACTAAACCAATAGAGCTTCCATGACTGATTTTTGAAGAGATGTGGCCTCTCTGTACAGAACACTATATTTCTCATAAGTTAGGAAGGTAACTTTAAATTAGGGGCGAGAAAACTATGGTCTGTTGACTGCATATGGCCCCCAGCCCCCTTTATTCCAGCCTGAGATATCCCAGAGTCTCTGATCCCACCATTTAAGTTATCCTTTGAATCTCTTCCCAACCCCCCCCCCCCACAACTACCCCAGTCTTATTCATCTCTCATGTTTCCATCTCCTTGACCCCTGAAACCGTCCCCTGAAAACAGTCAAAACAGAAACTGGAAATGGCAAGATATCATTTCTAGTTTGCTAGCAACATGCTGGTGCATCTCAGTGGGGGGCAGGGGGGTGGAAAATGACTGCTGGCATGATTACCTACCCTGCTAGACCAACCTGGAAGGAGCAGGAGAGTTGCCTTCTCCCTTGCACGAAAACCTGAAAAAGAAATACAAAGCTGTGTGACTTAAACAAACAAAAAGATAATAATAATAAAAAAAAGAACTGACACTGCCAAAGTTAAGAACTCAAGGGCTTAGAATGCATATTTCAACTGCTCATAATGCTTGTATGTATTCGGAGGACAATTCCCTCACCTTAAAACTCTTTGCTCATGACTTTGAGTTTATGAGTTTATATACCTGTGTGGTCATTAACCTTACATGTTCATTTGAAAACTCTAATAGCATACTCCCAGTAATACTTTACCAATTTGACAAGAAATAGGAATGAAATTCACCAATCTCTTGACTTTAACCCTAAGAAATCAATTGGCTCAAGATCATCCAATAAAAATTAGGCAATGTTAGGAACAAGCATTGCTTACATTGAAAACTATATGGTAGTTGCGTGCCTGGCCGTGCACTTGTTAAACAAGAGCTTTGTACACAGTAAGGAATAAGGGCCAAAAACCCCAGCAGTGAGGAGGAGGAGTCAAAGTCCTTCATTCATTGTTATGTGCCTTAAAGTTGTTTCCAACTTATGGCAAAATACACACCTGATAGGCAAATCTATCATGAGGTTTTCTGAGTGGGGTGCTGAGGGGGTGATGCACCCAAGATTACGCAAGGGGGTTCCATAGCTCAGCAGGGAACTGAACCCTCATCTCCAGGGTCTTAGTCCAATGTTCAAACCACTACACCACTCTGTCCTTAGTATTCTACTGGAATTAAGGTTTTCATAAGTTTATTTCATGACTTTTTCTTCATCCCCTTTATGCAAAGGAACAGAGAGTTGAATTGTCTGGTTTAGAGTTTTAGCTATGAATGAACTGTTTTAGATTATAGCTTCTTGGGCAAAACACTACATTCTTGTGCTCTACATTTCTGAAGAACAGACACATTTCCCATGCATAGGAAAAGAATTATGAGTCAATAAAGAAATCCTGAACATAGGTGATTTTTTTCCGTAGCTCCCCACTGACGCTCGTAATTGCCAAATCAATTCCAAATTAAGCTGGGAAGTTTGGTTTATCTCTAAAAAGGGTGTGGGGGGTATTTTCTCAGAAAATGGAAAACATAACTTCCTACTTCTAGGAACAGAGCAATGCTTCAGCAGCAGCACCTCACTTCTCCCCTTAGTATCAGAGAGTAAGTCACTTAACAGATTTTTCCCCTAAATTGCTTTTCTTTTATATTCATTTCACTCAGAATTTGGGAATAAATAGTTAAATTATCCAGTGCTCTTTTGTTTTAATGTTCAGTTTTTGGTTTAAGTGCCAATGCTGCCTTAGTTTTATGTACCTGGGCTCTGAGTGGCCTATATAATAATATATATATAATATTTATTTATTTATATCCCGCCTCTCCACACAGATCGAGGCAGTGAACAACATGAAATACATTATACATTACAAATAGTGTGTGTGGTTTTACAATGTGTTTTTAGCTATACAAAATAAACATAGCTAAAAGAGTTGAATTAAATATTCAATCGCAGAAAGTAGAGGGAGACCATTCTATTTTGAAAAGTTAAACCGCTGAAGAGCCAAGAGATTGGATTTCATCGGAAGGCTTTATGCAAGAAATTTCCTAAGATTTGAGTCACTACTTAAATTTTACTATCATATAAACATTATTTTTCCAAATAATTTTACTGAAGCAAATCCGATAGATGCTGTGGGGTCAAGGCAACAAAAAGAGAGGTCAATAGCATACTCATACACAGACCAGGATTTCTCCTTCCCCCTGCTCTGGTAGATTACTTAAATGCTGGAGTCTTTAAAAGAAACACCTCTTCCTGGACATTTCAAAAACAGTTAGGAAAAAAGTTGTGAGCTGGTGTGAAACCGTAGAAAAATCTTCAGTGTCTTCTCCCAAGTCACCAGCAAGATACAGCAGAGATGACTGAAGCCTGCAGGTTGAGACAGAGTTTGGAATAGTTATTGTTTTGGAGTATAATTCCCAGAATACTATAGCCACAGGCTATGCTGGCTGGAGGATTGTCTAGTCTGTAGACCAAAAATGTAACATTTCCAAGCCCTGGATTGAGCATAGAATATCTGAATGCTTTCACATTGTTGTACTTCAGACACAGGCAGTACATTTTATTCAGCTTGTTTCTTTTAGTATGGAGACATAAGTTTGTTGAACTACACTGAAGACATGGGTTTGCAATTTGAGGGTACTCCTGGACTTAGACATCAGTTTGAAGGGCAAGTTTAAGTGGTGACCAAGACTGCTTTTGTATACTCAGAGCTAGTGTGCTAGCTGCATTCCTTCTTATAAATGCCTGACCTGGCCGCCAGTGACACATGCCTTACTGATGTCCCATTTGGGTAATTGTGACATGTCCTAAGGGAGGGTGCCTTTGAAGAAAGTCCAGAAACTTTTGTTGGTACAAAGAGATGAAGAATGTTCACTTGGGCAGGTTACATGGACCACGTGACTTCTTGCCACAACAGCTCCACTGATTACCAGTCAATTTCTAGGCACAATTCAAAATGCTGCTTATGACCTATAAATCCCTATATGCCTTCAGATCCTTAGCAGAGGTTCTTCTCTTGTTCCACCAGCTACATGGGCATAGTTGGGGATGTGAATTTCTCTGGCTATCCCCTAGAACTTCCTTCCTAGGGAAGCTAGAACACCCCATTCCCTTGCTATCCTCCCATCAGTAGGAAAAGACTCTTTTATTCTAACAGGTTTTGAAAATGGAAGGTTTTTAAAGAAAGAGCTTTGAAGAGGGCTTTGCAATATTTTAATTGCACTATTTTTAACTCCCTTTTATCATTTTTTCATTGCACATTTTCAACTGCTTTTACATGTTGGTAATAGTTTAATTCTATTGTAACGTTAATCTTCTGTATGCTTTTAAGTATATTGTATTTTATTTTGAAAGCTGAGTTGAGTTCTGATTAAAGGAAAATTGGGATATTGATGATGATGGTGATGATGATGATGATGATGATGATGATGATATTCTTTGGAGTTATAGTTAATCTGGAGGCTTTGGAGATATAGGTGGCGCAGTGCTAATATCCCAGGGAAAATGAGTGTTTTTTTCAACAGGAGACTAAACTCAGCTAACTACCTCAAAATAGATTGGCCTGATACCCAAAAGTTCCAACTGCTACAGTTCTGACCAAGGAAGAGGTATAGCGAGAGTAATAATCTATCAACATTTGGAGAGGCATAAGTGCTCCATTACAGTCTTAAAACTTTCAAATCACATATTAGTAGGTAGTTTCTATCTATCTACCATCTTTGGTAGAAGCTTAGAGGGAAATGAGGGGATTTAGGGCTTGTCAAGGAGATAGGGTGCAGTGGGCTCCATTTTCTTGTTTGATGAATCTGAATTGCAAGCTTCAGAAACAAAGCCTGGCACAGAAACATTTTACTCTGGTAACCTGTTGAGTGCTACTTTTTCTTAGACTGGGTCAAGAGTTGAATGGAGGTATGCAGAATTGCTAATGCAAATACCCGCTGACTTACACTGGCATCCTGTATTGCCATGTTCACCATATAAAGAAACTGAAAGTTGGGACATGTCAACTGTAGACAATTAAGCACTTCCAAAACTTGGAAAGTTACTCTATATGCATTAAAATTAATGTTCCAAAGCCTTCCAAAGTTGTCATTACAGTTACATTTTTTTTAAAAAAAGGGGAGGACCTGTTTCCAATTATTTTGTTATATCTAAATGCTTCCAACCACTGGCCTGTGATACAAAACACAGTCTTCTTCTTATCTACCTCATCAACACTTCAGAACCAATTAACAGAGAATGCAAAAAGCAGAACAATGTTCAGCATGAACCAGAACTTGAACCATGAGATTTTCCTCCTCATCCAATAAATAAGGGTAGCCTTTACAACTATAACTGGTACATTCTGGAATGGGTAAAGTTATCCATCACTAAGTTGCCATTGTAATGGAATTTAGTTTACATTGTTGTTATTTGAGAAAAAGGAATCAGCATTAATTATTAGTTCTTTTTCTTGGTTAACAGGTGTTCTTGCTGATACAAGGTTCTAGTGACATTGACATTATGGCATAATAAAAAAAAATATTATGGCTCTCCTTTGAGGAGTCAAGTTATGCAGCCATTCACATCATTAATCAGTTTTTTAAACACCCCTCTTACGATCAGTGTTCTTCATGTGGAAGGCAATGTGTATCTTAAGAAGATTTTTATTTTCACATCTGTACTCTGGTATGTTTGAATTGGCACTCTTCATATTGAATTAACACAGGTTGCCATCTTTCTCTTATCAGACAATTAAAAACAGTCCTTGCAGCAACAATACTTCCTGAGCCACAAAGGACAGAAAACAATAAATCTGTTTTTAATTATTTTATCCATTGTGCCTAATGTTTCAAGAGCAAGCAAAATGAGACATTAATATTTTAAAAACTTTTCAAATGCATTTCATCTGTCACACAAAAGATCAAATTAATTTTATTCTCTCTGCATTCTTTCATCTTAATTGAGCTGCATTAATTTTCCCATATGGACCTTGCAGCCTTAGATAATACCCTTGGATAATAAAATGACTTTCAGGTCATCATTGCTGCATAGTCTAGAGAGCAGAATTCACTATCTGTCTTGATTTACTCCTGTTCTTCAGTTCAGTGAACACTGAGTATACAATACATTTGGTTGATCTCCTGCACAACAACATTTAAATGAGTGAAGCTTATGGAAGAACATAAATGTAACATAAGAGACAATGCATTTATGCAACACACATTGATATATATTTCTATGAAGCATGACTCTGAATCATGCTGTTAAGCTGTTCATGTCCTATTATATCAGTCTTATTTGCATATATCTATATCTATATATATTTAAATTTCCACCCCTGGCTATAAACTTTTTTTTTTAAAATCAAGATTTTCATCTTGGTTCTTTTGTTTCTAAAGACCTAGGTTTTGCGTTCCTTTCCTGGGGCTCAAAACATTTTCCTCTGAATTTAGTTATATTTCTAAAGATGATTGTCCACAATACATAAGCAAAACACCAAGTATTGATACCACCACCACAAACATATTAACATCACAAAATCAGCCCAGAATGATTGGGTCATAATTAATGTCCAAATGCCTGGATAAATGCAAACATCTTCGTGTTTTGTCAAAAGGATGATTGATGCTAGGCAAAGCTGTCAGTATCCTGCTGATACAGCATGGATCCAGACGGTGGAAAGATCATAACTCCCTATGTTAGCCTGCCCAGGTTTTAACATCTTTGGGAGAGGGTTTTCTTTTGATAACACATTTGAGGAAGATGTAAGATGTAAGAGAGAGCCTTCTTTGTGGCTGCTTCCAGGTTGTAGAACTCCCTCTCAGTCGGGGCTCAAATAGCATCCTCTTCATTCTCTTTTCATCTGTAGGAATTGTTTCCCTAAATTTAAAAAGGCTGTTGGCTGATAACTGGTTGTGGCAGAAGGGTCTTTTAATGGAGTGTGCTCTTATTATCTTCTGTTGCATTTTAAACTGTTTTAAGAAAGTGTTTTTGATAGGATTCCTTGTTCATTTGTTGAAGAATGATAAGGTTTCTAGCTGTAATTTGTTTTAATCTCAAGTGTATCTTAGGTCCTGTGAAAAGAGAAAAGCAGAATATAAAATGAATGAGTGAATAAGTGAGTGAGTGAATGAGTGAAAAAACGGTTAAAAACAAACCAACTCTCTTACCCGAAATGGACAAAAGTGTAACCTAAGGAACTATATCACAAGAACTCATGCTACTTTCACACTACAATTATAGCACTTTGATTCCACCTACATTGCCATTGCAACATCCTGTATCATTACCAGGCCATACACACCCCCCCAACTTTAATGTGGTTTAATTGGTGAAATATGATTTAATCAGCATAAATATAAAACATACCCTGCTATGGCTGTATGACCATGCCGGATAAGAGGAAAAGGCTGGCTGAACACATGCATTGTGAATTAGGTCAGAAGAGGCCTCCAGATGGAGACAGGTCATAGTCAGAAAATCACCAGGAAACTCCAGTGATAACAGGCTTGCAGTTAGCCCTAACTACTCAACCTTCTAGACAATAGCATCTGGAAGATTCCCACAAAATGTCAGATTGTCATAACTACTTTCCCTCTAACCACGCAAACTTCCCTTTTCATCCCCACACCTGTCTGATAAGTACTGAGCTCTCAGGACAGCCATTAGCCTTTTGTCACCTAGCACTATGTCTATTAGCTCATTCTGGACCTCATCGTCCACTCTGCAAATTACTGTTTTCTCTGCTGGAGAGCCATTAACACCCTCACTCTTTTAGGCAGAAACAGGGTATTTAAACCCCAGCTTTTGTCCAGTCAACTGTCAATACACTAACTGCTAGTCACCACTCTGCCACTCCAATTTCTGCTTGTGTACTGTCCTTAGACATGTGTCTAAACTCATCACAGCTTCTTTGCTGTTCTTCTGGATTAGTAAATATCACCCACTTCACCCTGAAATCTCAACATCCAACCCTCCCTTTTCTTTTAGTTAGCCTTGTGTGATTGTGTGACTGTTTGGATCTTGTGTTTGTGATTGCAATTCCCCCAATAAAATACATTAAGTTTACTTTTGGATCTTTAGCTGGTTCTTCCCTGAAGAACTACTAGTAAACATAGGTGTAAAAGATCTCGTCAGGTTACCTCCCTCTCACAGGCTTCATCTTTCAGCTAATAATTCCCCACCATTTCATGGAGCTATTGGCATCGCGGGTGGACCCCTGAGTTACCCAAGGGGTAACAATGTCATTCTGGGATCTTCAATTGAGAGAAGGGTACTTAGATTGTCAATGAAGAAGCATTAGTGCCTCACCAAAGTACAAATCCCAGGATTCCATAAGGTGAAGACATGGTAGCTAAAGTGGGATCATAATGGTATAACTGTGTAGTCTGAAAAAGACTGTAGCCTTTCTGTAACTAGCATTTGTTCTGTTTTCCACTGCTTTGCATATGCTTCTCTACTGCAAGGCTGGCATAGGAAAGCAAACATATCAGGTCCAGAAAGAAGGAAAGTGGGAACAGTAGCATAGGCAATCACTACAACAAGAATGTTAAAGTTCTCCATATTAAATATAAACACAACATAAATATAAACACAATATCTAAAATAGACTTCCAGCACACTTACAGGAATGTTCTATAAATGCGCTAAAATGCAAACTGAAACCTCATGTTAGTGCTCAAGTAAATATTAGCGCTTCCTTGCAGCCGACCTGGAAAGGAAAAACAAAACAAAACAACTCAGCTTAACTCTGATTATATAGCCAGGCAAAGCAAAAAGTGGGGAACAGGCAGAACCACAGCACTGAAGCAATAGAAGTTTCTCCTGTTCATTATGGAGAGTTGCATGGACCAAACCAGCCAGGAAGATACAAGTGGATCCAACTGCCATGACCAAACCTCTGAGTACAGGTGTAATTGAACAGAGCTGGAAGTGCATTACCGTGACACCTGAGAAAATGAATCACAAACATAATGGCACTGTTCACATTGCAAGTTTTTGGCATATTGGGTACTAGCAGTTAATTTTCACCTTTCCTGAATCAAACAGACTTGTTAAAATATAAAAGAAAAAGAGGATAAAAGAAAAAAACGCTCTTCAAATTCATAAGAAGAAGAAAATCTAATCTATTAGAACTTTACTATAGGTCCTAAAAGTAAAGTTATGGGCATGAAAAATGGCCTTTCTTACAACCTTTCTTTTAGCAATTGCATTTTACTCACTAGACCTGATTTTATACAAATCATTGCTCAGACCATATGGGGCCCAAATATTTCCATTTGCCCTAGTTATTTTATTTCCCTGCTCTTCATACTATTGCAGAAGAATGCTTTTGTAACCAAATGCATGAAATACACGACAAGCTCAATGACATGAGTCATAAAAGATTAATACAGCAGAGAATACAGCTACATACCACACTCCAGTCCTGTGATATACAGTGAAAATAGTATAAATATATTTGCTTGAAGCTCAAGAGAGAATTCTCTGTTGGTATTCATCTCCATAGAACTTTACTGGGATTCCCCCGTCCTTTTTTGCTTTGTTTTGTTTTAATTTTACAGATGTATATGCATATCAAACTAATTTGGTTGGCATAACAGATGCAACATACTAAGGGTCTTGTATAAGGCCATTTCTGCATTAGACTGTTTTGGTGCTATTATTCCACTTTCAACCTCCTGTGGAATCCTGGGGTTTGCAGGTTAAGGAGGGGCATTTAGACAGCCTCAGTAAACTACAAACCCCAGAATTCCACAGGAGGTTGAAAGTAGAATAATAGCACTATAACAGTTTAGTGTGGAACTGATGTAAGACTCTGACTATTAGAAGTCATTGGCTAAGTACTTCATCCTGGTTTTTTGTTTGGTTTTTTGAGTCTAGGCATCCTCTAATATTCTCCCGCAATGTTGTGCTCCGATCACCTTCATATTTATATGAGGATCCATCTTTTAGATACTTAGCTATGTTGGTTCAAACTCATCATATGAGGTAAGATATGCTAAATTTAGAATCTCCAGAACACCTTAATGAATTTAAATCTACAATTCTAGTTACGGATGGAACATAACAGCCGTAAGACACAGACCTTCAATACAGAAAGAGAATCGAACCCTGGTCTCCAAGGTCCAATGTAGTCCAGTGCTCCAACCACTACAACACATACTAGAATACTAAATATTGTTTCTGCTATCTGAGCTTCCACTTCCAAACAGCTGTCCTAACTACCAACCTTTCATCTCATCTCATCTCATCTTTTCCTCTCTCTTCCCCCCTCACTTTTCTCCCAAATATTTCTCTTCATTCATCGCACGCTTTTGAATGTCCACCATTCTACCTCATTCTCCCATTGGCCAGTTATTCTTCCAATACAATACCATTTTTCCTGATAGGCTAATATATGTAGTTTCTTCCATCCCTTACAGATTTTTTTTCCCCAGAAGATTTTTATCTCCCTTAAACTTAAGCCAGTTGTTGGTACTTCAGCTTTTCTGTTTTCCTATTTCTTTCCCTTTCCTGCCATTGCTGCCCCTCCATATATGTCATGTCTATCAAACAGTAAACCTCAAGGCAGGAACGCTTGTTTTTGTTTTAATCCTTTATTCTTTGTACAGCACCTATGAAGCTTTAGGGCACAAGCTGATACTCAGGTTATGCTGGCTGAGAGGTTATATAGCATTTGGCGGAAGTCTCGTTATGCTAGGAGAATGTGAAATACAGTTCTTCCAGGACATAAACACTGGCAGGACTATGCAGATATATGTAATTCATCTGTCACAAGAGTATGCAAAGATAAAACAGCTGGATGAAACAGAGCTTTAGCTTCTTCAACAACCTGTCTAAAAATGCCCTGTTGCATGTCTCTGGGAAGACTGCAGGTCAGTGTATCAAATGTAATTAGGAGGTTTCTTTTGGAATGTGTAGTGTGTTAGCATAATGCCTGAGGCCAAGTAGCAAATGGCAGCTGCTACCACTACCACAAGAAGAGATAGATGATCCTCCATGCCAGGTAAGTTATTTTGGCCTCTGAGCCAGGGAATTTCACAACTTTCCTTCTCTCTGGCCTTAACAAAATAATAGTAAACAGCAGACAATTTGTGACCTTTTGTGATACTCAAAGCCAGATGCTGCACAAGGTGTTCAACCACCTAAGGAAGAAGGACACATGCCAATCCTGCATAGGGATGTAATCCTGATTAGTCTTTTCCTTACATGATTTGTGAGAAAAATGGGGGTTTTCTTCTCCTTGCCACAATATGAAAAAATTGTAATTTTTTTATTTGTGTATTTTGTGGGTTGATTTTAGGTACATTTAGTAAAATGCACAGTATGGAAAAAAGGCTCTGATTGTTTCCTTGCTGACTGTGTGAACTGGATAGTAAGGGATATATTTTATGCACACTGAAACTTTAAGCATCCTGACAGAAAAATAAATCAATATTAACTTCTAAAAAAAATTCTTTCAATCTTCAGGGCTTTGCGCAGATTTCATTTGTAATGTCTGCAAATTAGGGAAAATATAGAACACTAGTGTAGAACTAGAAGAGACCAGCAAGGCTATCTAATTAAACCCTCTGCCATGCAGGAATACATTACTAATACATTCCCCAAAATAATTGCCATTCTCTGTTTTAAGACTCCAGAGAAGTCCACCAACTTCTGAAGCAGTATATTCCACTGCTAAACTGTTTTTGCAGCAAAGAAGGTCTTCCTAATGTTTAGGTAGAATATCTTTTCTTGTAATTGATTTGGTTGGTTTATATTCCAGTCTCAGGAACAAGTTTGGCTCAACATAATCACTTCATATATTTAAATATGGCTATCATAACAACTTTCACTCTTCTCTTCTCCAGGTTAAACGTACCCAGCTCCCTAAGGCATTCATCAAAGGCTTGGTTTCCAGACTACCTAACTTCCAATCTTGGTCATTCTCCTCTGAAAACCTTCCTGCTTGTCAATATCCTTCTTGATCTGCGATGTCCAGAACTGGATGTAGAATACCAGGTGAGGTCTGATCAAAGCAGAATAAACACTACTACTTCCCTTGATCTGTATTTTTTTCCCTGCATATTTAACTTATGTCTACTAAGACCCCTACATCCTTCTCACATGTACTATTATTAAGATAGTTGTCACCCATCCTGTAGTTGTACATTTCATTTTTCCTGTCTAAATGTAGTACCTTACATTTCTTTCTGTTGAAATTCACTTTGCAGTTTTGGCACAGCTCTCCAATCTGTTAAAGGCTATTGTGACAAAATGACTCCCTTCTCCACAACTTTAGTTTCTTGGTTGCTCATCATATCTCATCATGCTGTAATGGCCAATTTCATTAATCAGTAATCTGAGAAAAATCTCAGGTGCATCAAGATTCTTTTACATTCTTATTCCTACCCACTATCACTCCATCATTCTCAAATGTCCTTCCCTAGTCCTAACAGTTCAGTCTTAGAAGGACTTCATTATAGTGAGGCATTATGGACAGGCTATTTATGGAATCTGCCTGTGCTACTGTACCACGTCATTTACTTGGACACTCTACCCCAAATATATGACTCTGAGACCACCAAAAAGGTTGTTCTTGGGACAGCAGATCTGATTAGCCCTTCCTGGCCCTTGCATATGTTGCCAGAAAGTAACAAGGCTCTCATACAATGGACTCATCAAGAGAAAGAGCGAGGCCTCAGGAAACTTCTCTATTAACCCAGACAGCCTGCCTACCTGCTTCACACTTGTGGGAAGTGTAGGCACTGGAATGCATTCCAAAGATACTTTTCTGTACTGTGACAAGGCCACCTGCCAAGGATACCTTTTCACTGATGAGAAGCCACCTCACTCATTCTAGTGGGAGAACCAGCCCTGTCTGAGGCAGATGGTACACTTTCCTTAATGAAAAGACCAATCTATATGTTTACATTCTAAATGAGAGACTATTAAGAAAACAGAATGTTTGTTTTCTCAAATAAAGTTCAAGGAGAATTGTAAGTACTATAAGTACTATTTTAATCACTACTGATAGGCTTTTACAAAAGAAGGTAAGGCAGCATATAGAGCAGAGAGAGCTTTCAGCAGCATGTGATAGCAGGAAGGAGTAGAGGGAGGCAGCATTCCTCAGAGTGAAAAATTGGCATTATGAGCACCAAAAGATTATTCTTCTTTTTGCCTGAGAGTTGTTGGAGGGGATGGTATACATAAATTAAAGTTGCATAGGACCATCAATCATCACTTAATGCATACAATCCTATTTTTAATATACTGGCAACCTGTTTCCTTCCTTCAAAGCAACATGTTAATAATATTTGAGGTTTGTGAAGAGAAAATGTTCCTGATTTAGTGAATCTTACCAACCTTCTTAAAGATTGATGTTCAATTGTAATTTCAGTTCAAATCCATCAAATCTCTCTGCACATTCTCACCATGGAAGTAGTAAGATCTGGCCTGACACTTTCCAGAATAAAATGGTAACATTATTATTATTATTTTTTTCATTAGCAGGATGGGGAAACATAAGCTGTCACTGGACACCTGTACCTAGATTAGTACCAAATTATCTCCTAATTTCCTGGATGTTTTCTACCCCATAAAAGAGAGTTGGATTTTCTTCCTAATTCTCAGAGTTCATGAGAATTTGGTGAAGGGAATAAATTTTGTAAGTAATGCAAAAGTGCTGATTGCCCCCCTTTTTTTCCCTTATGCACCTATTCATCACTCTTCATCTTCTCAAGCTGTGCAGGCTTCTTAATCTGAAAAAAAATATGAGAGGGGTAAATGCATAATACAAAAAGAGAAGAACCATGCTAGATCAGATCAAAGGCCTCTCAAGTCTAGCATTCTGTTCTTCAAGTTGCCAATCAGTTACCTGTGACAAGCCCACAGGGACAACATGAGCACAATAATACCTTGTTGCTCATGTTTTCCAGTAAGTTACATACAGAAACATGATCTCTTGAATGCTAGACTTGGTATAATATAGACATCATGACTGCTAGACATTGATAGAATTATCTTCTCATAAGAAGCTACCACATACCTTATATATCTGGAGCAAGAAAGCTCTGGCAAACTAGGCGAAATCGTTGCTTCCCGAGGCCCACTGTAGGCTGTGCCATTCATCAAGATGAAAACATAAATGGCTAGAAATCCACTCTGGATTTCAAAAAAAAAAAAAAAATGCTTTTCTACATGACCAAGGGCTTGGGGAAGGGATTATATTGCTTTTAAAAAAGAATTGCCCCTCTTGCAGCAGCAGTTCTTTTCCTTTACCATTATTTTCCCCCATTTGAGGTATCTGCACAAACAGACCATGTGCGTGCATGCAGAAGGCCACAGGCCAATTTTACACTAACTGTCAGTGGGTCTCTGCTGTATCAGGCAAAACTATTCCCTATTTGTGAAAGAATTTAAATCAGGACCTTTTGCGTATAAAACCTGTACTTTGCCACTGAGCTATGCCACTTGTCCTGACTGGAGCACAAGATGTTGGAGACACTAAAGATTACTGGAGAGATAGTTGCACAATGTTAGCTATGGTACCACTGCTGTTGTCTTTGAGAGATCTTCCACCAGCGACACTCCCACACTACTGCTGCCGGCCTGTAGCTGTTTGGCACATTTAGCCTGGCTCCTCAGTAAAAGCCTGTCTGATGTGGGAGACCCTTCCAGCAGAACGGTTGCCATCAGCATAGCTTCTTGCCTCACAGAAGCATGCAATCCTGCCACCACGGAAACGTAGTGCCACTGGTGGGCATAATGATATATTTGTGTAGTATTAATGAACTGCAGCAGGCTGCTGCTCCTCTTTCTTCTCAGATTTCATCCCAGCTGCAGTCTGAGGGGGGAAATTCTCCTGCAGACTGCCAGTAAAACTGTTGCCACAGTTACCAAGGCCTGAGTCATTCATATTCAGTTC
This sequence comes from Ctenosaura bakeri, assembly GCA_948474755.1. Classification (NCBI taxonomy): domain Eukaryota; kingdom Metazoa; phylum Chordata; class Lepidosauria; order Squamata; family Iguanidae; genus Ctenosaura; species Ctenosaura bakeri. The sequence continues at coordinate 17,884 of CAOLHI010005030.1, read as the reverse complement.
TGTCAGTTAACACACTGGACAAGAGAATCAGAAAAGTTAGGTTTTGATTAAGCAGTTACTAAACATGCTTTTTACTCTCATCTGCTCAGAAACATAGGGAAGTAGAATGGTAACTAAGAGTCCACCAAAAGGTCATATCAGAGGGTCTTCACTGAGAAAATGTCATAAAACTGTGAGTGGTGGTAAGTTCTGCCAGGGAAGGGCTTCAGGCAGTAGGAAAAGCCAAGAGTAGACAAGTGGCTGGAAGAGGCAGAAGCTATGAGAGTTAGCAAGGGGGAGAAAACTTTGGAGATTTTGTAGAAAACGGATGGAGAAGTGAGATGCCATTTCTTTTTCACACTCAGCAGCTTTTGATCAACTTACCGGTATTCTCCTGGAGTTACTTTGTGAGTTAGGAGCTGGTGTGGGGGGGGGCATTTTATGGGCCTGCTTCCAGAGGTGGCTATGCCTTGGCCACCTGGCAGGTGTGCTGCACTCTGCCATAGGGAACTATTTAGTCCTTAATGCTACTTAACATCTACACTAATCTGTTGGGAGTATTTACTAGGAGATTTGGGAGCAAGCTATCATTACTATGTCAATCTTACTCAACTCTTTCTCTGTAACATTTGAAATAGGAGAGACTGGAACATGAAAGTTGTGAGCTAAATGAAAGACAGCAAAATGAAAATGACTAAAATGACTTTAAAAAAGGTTCTCCAGTGCCTATATTGGTCCAAGGAGGCTCTGTACACGGTAGAAATGCCTTCCACACAGGGCATTTGGGAGTACTTTGGAGCAAAAATCTTTTTTTAACCCTTGGGGTCCTTGGTGGGTGCAAAAGCAGCCTTGGAGTCTACTTGCAAAGCACAGGTAGTATTTAGCTTACTCTTGCTGTAAAGTAACTCAGTTGCCTTTGAAATGTATGTTTATGCATGTTTATTTCAAGGAGGATACTTTTTGGGCCTCCCAGTATTGTTACATTGCAATTCCTATCAGTCGGAGCCTACATTTCCATAGACAACTGACCATCTCAGTTGCGTTCCAACATTATCTGCAGGACCACAAGAGCTCCCCCCAAGTATATCTTTATTTATGTATTCTTGCATGCCTAATATAATATATAACATTGATGGATATTTTTGCAAGGGACAATTGTACATTTAACCTTCTATCCAATTAAGATGATGATTACAACTTGAAGCAAAAGTTCATAGGCAGACATTTAATAATACATGTTAATGTTAATCAGGATTTGATCTATGTAAAAGCTTAACTCTGCAGGTAGCTAGAGAATTTTACTAAGAAAGAATGACCTCCTGCTGTGCTTTTCCTTCACTTTTTGTTTCGTGGAAGTGTCAGTATGATTTTTTGCAGCTTTAACAACTGCTTTATTCATTAGTCTTCCTTTAAAAGTAATTATTTAAATTATTTTAGTGTCATTTTGAGTAATCAAAAAAATATTTCCCTGTCAGTGTCTAAAGAAGAGATAATGAGAATGATTTTTAAAAGTTTGTTAATAAAATGTCATTGTGGCTATGTTCAAGTTTAGTATGAAAGGTCTACTTTGATATAGTGTACAGAACAATAAAGTCTTTTTTCATCTGATGGACATGAACTGTTGAACTTAATTTATGGCAAAAATAGACTCATGAAAAACTCTAATTTTAGTATGGGTTCATTTTTAAAGAATTATATTTTTAGTTAGAAACTTGTCCATTAACAAAGTTGGAGGGGTGCTTTTTGTGTGTGTGTGCCCGTGCCACAGATCTTTACATTTCTGATCTATTTCAAAAGACAGTGAAACACATACATATACAGAGCAACTGATCCTCATTTCAAGGCAAATTGATAATGGCCAGCTGTGTAACTCCTTTATATTTTCATACAGAACAGAAAGACAAGGTTTTAAAAAATGAGGAGGGGTGAGTACCTATATTATAATCTATGTGATGCACATCCCTGACAACAGTTGATCTGATATGGCAAGAATTGCTCCCAAACACTTTAGCCGCTTAAAGAATAGGCAGCACCAGAATATTTACAGGGCACTAAGCATGAGGGGGGGAAATGGTGTAACTAAGCTGAGGAAAATCCCTTCTCTGGAGCCTTTAAAGACTAAAAGAATGCTCTGTCTGTCTGCCTGCCTGCCTGCCTCCCTCCCTACCTGTCTGTCTACCTACCTACCTACCTACTTATCTGAAGTTCCTTAATACAAGGAGGTAAAGACCACTGACAATAAAGACATGAGGGCTGAGGAAAGGCAGAGGCAGCAAAGCTAACCGATGAAGAGCAAGATCACAAGAAGCTAGAGAGATGAAAAAAGTGGAGAAGTCACTGGGGGGAAAACATAGATTTAAAGTTAAACTAACCAGACAGTTCCTTTACTGCACATTTGTTAAAAAAGACCAGAAGAACATTAACCAAAACATTCAGGAGATATTGCTTGTCACTAGAATCTGTACTACCATTTGGAAGAGTGAGTTATCAGAAACAAAATATCATACTACATAAAAACTTTTGCTCATTCATTATGGTTGTCATTTGATGCAAACAGGCAATATTTCCCATTCATGGATTTTGGAGTACAATAAATAATAATAGGGTAGATGTTCAATATGTCTGAAAAGACTGAATTTGGTAAATTTCCATCTGTTGACTATTGATATGTTCCAGATACATTCTGTACACCAAAGACAATGTGCTTGGAAAGCGAGGCCTGTAGAATTCATTGTTTAGAGTCCATATACGTACAGCATTTAAGCAGTGATTTATCATGACTCCATTCTTCTATCAAGGTACTCTTTTGGTGTACTGTCCACGCCACTCCCCAACTGTATCCCTGACAGAGCTGCTGGAGATGGTTTTGATAATGATATTAATCTCCCCAACCTTTTTGTGTTGGGTGATTTTAACATCCATGCTGAGGCATCCTCATTAGGGCCAGCTCAGGATTTCATGGCTTCCATGCACTTCTCTCAGTTTATATCTGGCCCTACACATGTGACCAGGTCATACTCAGGATCTGTTTGTTTTTTTCTGGTCAGGATGATGGTGATCTGAGTGTGTGGGTGGAGGTTGAAAGAACCCTATTGCCTTGGACACATTACTACTTGATAGGGTTTAGATGTCTTACAACTCCTAACCTCTTGAGGGGTGGTGGAACCGTTAAAATGGTATGTCTCCAGAGACTAATGGATCCAAAAAGAGGATTTTCAAGCTTTTAGAGTTGATGATTCTGTTGATGCCCTCATTGATCTGTGCAACAGGAAAATGACACAGGCAATTGACACAATTGCTCCCAGGCATCCTTTACTTGGGAGAAGAGCACAGGTTCCTTTGTTTTCTCAGGAGCTCAGAACAATGAAGTGCTTGGGTAGGTGACTAGAGTGATGGTGGAGAAAGACTCAGAATGAATCCAATTGAGCAGGAGTTGAGGCCTGTTTTAGAATCTACTTTGCAGTAGAGAGGGCAGCAAAGAAATTACTTAGCACAATCTTGTCCAATGAAGCTGTCCTGGGTAGTTAAAGTACTGTTACATCCTAGACTTCAGACTGCTGAGAAGGAGCCCTCAGAAAAGTGCTGTGACAAATTTACTAAATACTCTATGGAGAAAATAGTTTGGATTCATTCTGACTTCACATTGAAGGCAGAGTTGGGGGAGGGGGTAACTGAGGCACATACATGTGCAGTTTTGATGGATGAGTTTTGGATTGTTCAACCTGATGATGTGGGCAAGTTGCATGATGAGATGAGGCCAATCATTTCTCAGTTAGACCTATGTCCAGCCTGGCTAATTAAAGCTGCCAGAGGAGAACTGGCCAATTGGGTGATGAAGGTTGTAAATGCTTCTTTGAAGCTATGTTCCAACTTCTCTAAAAGAAGCAATTGTAAGAACTTGATTGAAAAAAACTTCTTTGAACCCCACTTCCCACAATAACTATCAACCTGTCTCTAATCTCCTCTTTCTAAATAAGATCTTAGAGTAAGTAGTAATAAGACAACTCCAGCCATTCTCAGATGAAATCAATTACCTGGATCCTTTCCAATCTGAGTTCAGCCCTGCTTATGGGACAGAACAGTCTTGGTTGCCTCGGGTGACCTACACTGGGAGTTGGACAGGGAATGAGTCCCTATTGTTCCCTCTGGATCTTTCGGTGGCTTTTAAGACCATTGGTCATGGTATCCTTCTGGGTCATCTGACTGATATGGGATTTGGGGACATTGCCTTACAGTGGTCTTTCTTGGCTGAAGGTCCCCAGAGCATAATGCTGGGGAGTGCTGTTTTGGCCATTACCCTGTGGAGTTCCACAGAGGTCAATACTGCCCCTATGGTTTTCAATGTCTACATGAAGCCACTGAGAGAAGTTATCACTCTCTGTGGGGCTGCCATTGCCGCTGTCTGGAAGCTGCAGCTAGTGCAAAATGCAGCAACCAGACCGGTGTCAAGTGTGCAATTTAGAAACCATGTAGCCCCCAGTCCTACAAGAACTACAGTGGTTTCAAATTTGCTTTCAAGTTCAATTCAGGGTGCCGGTGTTAACCTACAAAGCCCTAAATGACTTGTCAAAGGAAGTTATGCTGCCCCCATCTCTTTTAAGTTTCAAGTGGATAGACAAAACAGTGCTGTTCCGTATGGCATTCAAGGTTTGAAATTGTTATTTATAGACAATTATATACCCCTTTTCAGCCATGCAAAGGACTGCCAACATGATTCACAGTGAATAAATTAAAATATAATTAGATCAATTTAAATACAATAAAGTCAGGATAAAACAATCAGAGCATAATCAACAGGGTCTTCCTAAGCATCTATAAATGAGCTGTGCACTAGCTCCAAATAGAGTTTCTGTATTTTTCATGGGTTCAAGGAGCAAAGTGATGTCCAGTAAAAAGAGATTTGTGACTAATTTTGCATAATATGTTTGCCAGATCCAGACCCTCAAGGAGCTTTCACCTTTAAGAATTACCAATAAAATGTTGCAGAGCATTGGAATGATGGGCATAGTAGCAGTTGATGGATTTTTCATCTCACTGAAATTCTATTGATTAGTTCTATCCTAGCCCCATATGTGATTATTATTCCATGAGGGGCAATGCAGGGACAAACCTGTTGGCCCCAGCTGCTACCATACATGACTATCATTGTTCTGAGACTTCCTGTGTGTTGAAGATTGAATATATGCAGTGAGGAGAATGCAGTGAGGAGAATTTACTGCTTAAGTAGGCTTCCCAGAGAGTTTAGATACCTTGTGAGTGGAGGAAAAGACTATCTCCATTATTAGATAGAAATTGTACCCAGGAGTGCTAGCCCCCTCCCATGCCTGCCATGTCATGTGATGACTACCTCATCTGTAGTACCTCCCTTTACCTTATTTAGAAAGTAGTCTGTGATTGGAAGAAACCTCTGTAACCTACCTCCCTGCACTTATATTACAAGAAGCTGCTGGACATGTCCTTGTAAGGATAGAAGTTTCTGGAACACTACTTAATATGGGGTGGCTGGTCTGGGATTGGAGGAGAAACGCTGCAGTGGGCGTGAATGTTGTTCACCTGGATAAAAAGACTTTGCCAAACCCCTTTCTTTTGTTCCATCCTCCATGGGTGACACCCAACTGCAGTTGTTTTGTATTTTTATATTTTTGTACTAAATAAATCTGGACTAGCCTTTTGGGCCAAGAAACATTTGCTCGTCTTTTTTTCCTGTTCCTCAGTAAAAGCTCACCTCTTAGGGCGTAGAAAGTGACAACCTGATCTTCCAGCACAATAAACTGCCCTGAGAGAATAGTTGAATGCTGTTGTCATTTTGTCCTATGTGAGAAAAGCTGCAGGGAGAGCAACTGAGGCCGTTTCTGCACTAGGCTGTTATAGTGCTATTATTCCACTTTCAACCTCCCATGGAATCCTGGGGTTTGCAGTTTAGGGAGGGGCCTGAGGCCCCTCTCTAAACTGCAAACCCCAGGATTCCATAGGAGGTTGAAAGTGGAATAACAGCGCTATAACAGTCTAGTGCAAAAGTGGCCTGAGTTGTGGGGGTAGCATCAGCAGGCTCAAGCTCCCTGTCCTCTTCACCAAGGAGGAAAAGGAATACTTTTAAATTTTCTTGTCTTTCATTAGAAAGTATGTTGAGATGCCCCACTGAAAACATGGGGCTTTTTTGCACTTGGCGAAGAAAATGCCCTGTTCTGTTGCTTACCGGACTGGCGTGCTCCCTAGGAGGATCCAGGCTGATTCGGAGCAGTGCGTGGCCGTGCTACACACTGCTCCGGGGACGAAAACGGTAGCTTCTGGTTGGTGGAGGCTCTCCACTAACCGGTGAAGTTCGACAGCCTAAAGCCTGCCCCTGGAAGATCTGCAGGCTTGCACTGGTGCGAGCCTGCAAATCTATACCGGAGTGCAGCCACAGAGGGGGGCACACCGTGCTGTTGAAAGACTTGTTTTAAGCGGTCTTTCAGTAGCACAGCGAGTGACCACTTCTGGTCGTTCCAGAGTGGGCTGAAGTCCGAAACTACAGAAAATAGTCCAGACCCAGTCCGCCCCCAAGTGCAAACATCCTCACCGGAGGACGCTCTGCCCTATTGCAAAAACAAAGTGCAGAAAAGGCCATGGTCAACAATCACATGGGATTTTCTTGCCCTCCCCCTTAAAAGTTTGCAAAAACAGCCTTTCTTGTGAAAAAAGAAACCCCTTCTTTTTGCTTAATGTAACCCTCTGAAACAATATGTTTTGTTCAAACCTGTGGTGTGTGTGTGTGTGCACATGTGCGCACGTGTGCATGCAAAGTTCTCCCAAAAAGTTCTACAGTGGAAACAAATCATTGAAAAAGGCAAAAATGCTCAAATAGTCTTATCAATGAGGGGAGAAAGACTGAAATTATTTGATCTTGTATGTAGATAAGAAATAGATGAAGATTTACACCTGTGCTCTCCATTGTAGTAATCACTGTATGTTTGTGTGGGTAAAGACTGAATAGTAATTGTTGATTAGGGAGCTTTTTAGAGCCAATGCTCATTATGCAGAAGGAAAAAAGACAGTTTGGCCCACAGCTGAGCCATCTACAGCAGACCTAAACAACTTTTGAACTACAATGCAGAAGTCTTCCAATACATGATCTCTAAAACAGGTTGACTACATTTGGTTTTGTGGGCCAGGATTACATAGAACTGATATCAAACTGTGCAATTAATATTCTCTGTGTTACACAGTATTCCAGAAATTGTCCAACTCAATCCCTTATATATTTCAGTAAACTTGGTTCATACCATACACACATTAAAAACTGCTCTGAGAATTTACCTTTTCACCTACCAAGCCTGGCAGCTGTAGATGTTTATTCCTTTTTCATTCCTTAATCACTTCAGTCTGCACAGTCCTCCTCAAATTATTTATGAACATTTTTATTAAACCGCTCCCATCTTTCTGAATCTCCATTTCTTCCTCCTTTAACATTTTTGGATCAAACATTCAAAGTGTTCTACTCTACCCCCTCTTATGAGACCCATGAGACATAAGTATGCATAAGACAAAGCCTCTGTTGCAACACAGGATAAAATCTATTTTTAAAAAATAAAATCTATTTCCTACATCTAGCTAGAGTCAGCACCATTAAAAAAAAAAGAAAAACAGAGATTAGGAATAATGAGAGTTAATTCAACAGATCACAGACTTTCCAGGAATGAAAATGGACATATTGTGAGGAACTGCACTTCTGGAATTTTTCCCTGGATAAAGACTATCCTTTCACCAGGAAGGAAGGGTGATAACTTTATTCCCAGCACTAACCTCTTATGTGGGAATTCAAGGATTCACTGAGTGTGGGGTAGAGATAGGTGGTTCAGTCCGTTCCTGCCAAGTTCATTATGTGTTCATTGATAAATATATTTGTGGTGATATAATGGCTGACGATAGATTGTGAGAAGCACAAATCAGGGGAAGCTACATACAGTAAAACAAGAAACGGAATGTATAAACATTGCAATACTTGGGATGACTTAGCTAAAGTGGACAGGAATGATATATTCCGAGTCAAATAATTGCACAATATTTTACTCAAGGAATAAAAATCTAAGAAGAAATGGGGTGGCAATTATAGTGAGGAGGCATATAACAAAAGTAGTATAAGGATACAATGCAAAATATGACCCAATCATGTCAATAAGACTTCAGGGAAAACCCATCAATATAACCATAATCGAAGTTTATGCTCAAACTACAGAGGCAGAAGAAGAAGAAATGGAAAGATTCTCTGCAGGAGTCCAGGAGGAAATTGACCACACATTAAAACAGGACTTCTTCTTTCTTTTTACCTCTTCTTGCCCTTTTTGTTTGTTTTAGTTTTGTGGTTTTTTAAAAATGTGTAATGTGTTGTGTTCTTTTTAGTTTTATATATTGATAAGTAGTGTTGTCATTTGTTTCCTTTTTGTCTTTGTTCAATGAATTTTTTTTTAAAAAAGGACTTCTTGTTAATCATAGGCAATTGGAATGCAAAAGTAGGAAACTTTTCAAGCAGTTAAAGACATACAAGAAGCAAAAGTAAAAAGTGACAGAAATAAAGTCAGAACCCTGAATGCAACTGTCCAACAAGCTGTGCACTGCTGTCAAGGAGAATTACAATAATAATCAATGCAAAGAAATAGAAGACTGCAACATAAAAGGAAGAACAAGAGACCTCTTCTACAAGATCCAAGAAATCAAAGGGAATTTGAACAAACCTTGAGGATGTTCTATGACCAGCAAGGAAACACATTACATGACCGAGCAGAAATAATGAGATGATGAAAAAAATAAACAGAAGAACTATATAAAAGAGATGAAAGATTGATGGGCTCATTCCAGAAAGAACTATGTTAAGACAAACCACTAATTTTAGAAAGTGAAGTGAAAGTTGCATTCAAAGTAGTTGGGAGAAATAAATCACCAGGAACAGATGGCATACAAATAGAGCTGCTTAAGTCTACATAGACAAAATATACTCTAGTTCTAACCAAAACCTGTAAACAAATATAGGAAACAAAACAATGACCCACAGATTGAAAATATTCCACATACATTCAATCCCCAAGAAAGGGGACACCAGGTATCGCAGTATCCACAAGACCAGTTGCATTAATTTCCTATGCAAGTAAACTCATTCTTAAAATGCTACAACAAAGACTTCTACCATATATGGAATGAGAAGTGTCAGATGTCCAAGCTGGGTTCAGGAAAGGAAGACGCACCAGGGATCTTATTGCAAATATATGTTGGCTAATGGAACACACCAAAGAATTTCAAAATAAAATACACCTATACTTAATTGACTATAGCAATACCTTTGATTGTGTTGATCTGATTGCTCTTAAAGAAATGGATGTGCCACAACATTTGATTGTCCTGATGTGTAATTTGTACACAGAACAAGAAGCTACTGTTAGGACAGAATATGGAGAAATGGGATGGGTTCCAGTTATCAAAGGAGTCAGGCAAAGCTTCATTTTATCAGTCACAATCTATCATGCTATCTGTTTAACTTGTATGCTGTTTTTAATCATACATAAAGCAGAATTAGACTCAGAGGAAAGTGATGTGAAAATCGGATTAAAAACCAATGATTTTTAAGATATACAGATGATACCATACTATTAGCAGAAAACAGCAAAGTGTTGCAACAATTACTGAAGAAAGTCAGGGCAGAAGGTGCAAAGGCAGATTTACAGCTGAACAATAGGAAAACAAATATAATGACCACAGATGATTTACACAACATTAAAGTATGTAATGAAGACACTGAAATAGTTCACAATTTTCTATACCTCAGCTCAGTGATTAATCAGAATGGAGACTGCAGTCAAGAAAGCAGAAGACAAGCAGTTGAAAGGGCAGCTATGAAGGCACTAGACATGACCCTGAAGTGCAGAAGATATATCGTTTAATACTAAAATTAGGCATTGTATTTCCAATTTCTATGTACAATTGTGAAAGCTGAACAGTAAAGAAAGCTGATAGGAAGAAAATCAACTTCTTTGAAATGTGGGTCTGGAAAAGAGTTCTATAGATACCCTGGACTGCTAAAAAGACAAATGAATGGGTCCTAGAACAAATCAAACCTGAACTCCTCCTAGAAGCCAAGAGGACTAAACTGAGGCTGTTGTCCTGTGGCCATAACATGAGAAGACCTGACTTACTAGAGACGGCAATAATGCTTAGTAAGATAGAAAGCAGAAGGAAAAGAGAAAGACCACATTGCAGATAGATAAACTCAATCAGGGAAGATGCATCCCTGAATCTGGAAGACCTGAGCAGTGTAGTTGAAGACAGGGTGATGTGGAGGTTTCTCACCCATAGGAAGAAATGCAGAGGAAGAAATGCAATAGGTTAAATGGTGAGGAGAGGCAGTGGGCAAACGTGCAGAGGAACAGAAGGGAGAACGCACAGACAGCAGGCTTCCCAGGAAGGGAAAAGAGGAATGCCAGGGCTCCTCTCCAAATCATCAGTCTCTATAACCTCTGACCCTCTTACTAATTACATACAGATACATCTTAGCAAAACCCTAACCAATGTATTCCCATTGTAATGTTTGTAATTGAATTGCTGCAATGCTTGATTTAACAATATGATTTAAGAAGACACACTTGTGTTTGAACAGTGAATTGGTGTTTTCTGGGTTGCATGAGTAGAAGCTTTTTTAAATGACAGGTTACACACAAAATCCTGCTCCTAGAAGTGTTTACTCAGAACTAAGTCCTCCTGGCATTAATGAGAGACTTACAACCTGAACCTATACACATTTCTTCTGAAACAAGTTATTGATTTTAATGTACCCTGTTTCCAAATAAGGTCCAAACTAGATGTTACAGTATTCATGCCTTCATCCTTAAGTGTGTTCTGAAGACATGTAGAACAGCATGGTAAACCACAGGACAAATCAGAAGGACCATAGTATAGGGAAAAGGAGAGCTTTAAGTATTTGTTCACATTATGGCCCTGACCCAGCTTTTCCATCAGCCCCAGGCTGACTATTTATTAAAAAATAATCATCGTTTTCTTCAGCAAAGAAGGACATAAATAATGTTTTGTCATTTACACCTTATGTAATGTAGCCTTCCTGTTGTTCTACCCCATTTACTACCATTCCTCTGTACTGACTATGCTGGCTAAGGCTGATGGGAGCTTCTGTCTAACCGCCAAAGATTGGCCTTCCCCACGAGTATTTAAAGACACTTAAGTGTGTATATCTACTTGGGATAAATTCTTCAATGGGTTTTTCAATGGGATTTTCTCACATTTACAGTAGAGTGCCTGCGATCTTCTCTCACATACAGTCTTCAATAGACTTTTCTCTCATGTCGGGTAAAGAAAGAAATTAAAAAGCACAGGATTATCTTGAAGCTGAAGTTCTATGACAAACAGAGTCATTCGAGTAGACAACACCATTGTACTAAGCAGTTTTAGGCACTCCAAACTAAATAGCATCAAAAGAGCTGTTACTATAAATAAAACTGAATTCAGTGGAACATACATCCAATTCCCTTGATAAGCCTATTTGTGGGTTCATGAACAAGACCTGTTGCAAGCCAAAAAACCACAATGCACATAGATGTGGAAAGGTAAAGGGCATAACTTTATTTGGTTACAGCTGTTACAGGGTTAGCATGTGCATGGGTCCGAATCCAGCCATCAGCCAACCTGCCTGTTGACTGATGAACCTGACCATCCAGCCCCATCAGAAGCAAAATGGTGGCAGGTTCCAGCACCACCCAATCACGCAGGAGTGCAGGTTGTGTGTGCACCTCCCATGCTGTGCACACCAGCCACCACCCCTGCACCCCTTGCATCTCACAAGGAGATGTATTAAGGCACTGGTAACCTAATCCTGGATCCAGGACCCATGTCAACTCCTAAAATGTTGTGATAAATAAACATGGCAAGTAAGTATAACCAAGAAACTGAGGGATGGCAGGTGAGGTGATGCTCTGAGAGAAGTGAGTGTCTGCCCTGAGAGAGCCAGCTTAAATACCCCTTTCCTGAACAGAGGGAAAACTACCAGCCAGATCTGGCCCTGGAAAGGAGCAGCCAATGAGTTTAAACCAAGGTTCAAACTCACTGGCTGCCAAGAAAAACTACCCCAGAAGGCAAAGTGGACTCTGAGGCCTGCTGGGAAAGTGGAATGGACTGCTGAAGCACGAGAAAGACCACACAGAGGAGTGCAGCCACTCTGAACTGCGAAAATGCAACCCGGAAAGTAAAGCAAGTATATTGGTGGCAAATGATGATGGCTGTACACTACCATCATGGATTAGAGGCAGCATGCTTCTGAATCTCAGGTGATGGCAAAGAGTGATGAAAGAGGGGTTATTGTGGGTTTCCCATACCTATGTGGCTGGCTGCTGTGGCAAATAGGATGCTGAAATAGGCAAGCCTTCAATCTGATATATTTGGCTTTTGTATACTTAAGTATGTGATTCACCTATTAGTCTTAAGAATCCACTGGTTTCAGATCATTTTCCTATTCTACAAATGCTTATAATTTATTTAATTATTGATACATCTCATGCATCTTAAATATATTTGAATAGATACTTCTTATTAATTTCATATTATACAATGGCAATATCCTGTATCTAAGAAGATAGGTATATGCATTTTAGTTGTTACCAATAATATCATGCGTATACGTGCATATATGTAATATTTTGTTTGAAAGGCTAGTAAATTCCCATTTAAATATCAATATATATTTTTTAAAAATTGGATCTAATTCAAGTTAGACTGTCTTAAAATGTTTATCTACTACACTGCTCCTTGCTAATTACATTCCTTAATTTCTGATATTTATGATTAGCAAGCATATGTAATAGATCTCAAGGAAAAGAAAGGCTGATGCCTTCCAACCAAAATAAGATATATGGTGGCCACCAAGGAGTGAGGCCCATAAAAGAAGATGGTTTATATTATGTCATACAAAATTAATCTGTCCATCCTTTAGGTCTCTAGATGCTCAGTGCATTGGTCTTGATTGGTTTACCAACTGAGATCAATCAAGGGAAAATGCAAATAGCTTTCTATGAAACCTCATGAGCACAAACCATATGCTCTAGGACCAGCTAAATTCAGTGAACTACCTTCTTCTTTGAATATTTCCCAAATTTTATACTTCAGCTGCTACTAAAGTTAAAGCAAACTGAAGTGGAAAAAAATGCTTGTAATATAAAGTGATATAGAAAGCTGATAAAAGACAGTTTAGTTCCCTAGAATTTTAATAACTGAAGAAAAAGGAGAGATTCATATTCTGCTTTCCACATCTTTGTGTTATCCTATATAATTTAGGTAATATAAAAGAAATCTGACTCGAGGTGCCAAAAAGTATTACACTATGGGCCAAGTAAATATTAAAGCAATGGTCTGGACCACCCAAAATGTCTTGCAGTAGTTGCTACTGCTATTTTGTAAAAACTGGGTGTGTATAAAGTTAACATTGCATGGTTGTTTATAGAACTCAAAGAATGTGATCCCCAAGTCATCATTGTAAAATATTCTCCACCAGCCTTGGTGTGGCTTGTTCTTTGCCATGTGGTTGTAGAATCCTAGCCAAGAATGCTTTATAGAAATCTCTGCACTTAATATTTAGCTGAGCAATTTGTCCAAGTATTTCTGAACCAATTATACTGTTACTTGTACAAAGAAGAAGAGTGACAGTCAGTGGCTTCCACATTAGTGGGGTACTGAATTTGCTCTGATTTTTAGTACAAACTGCAACAGAGGTATTCAAGGTGCTGAACTCTATCCCCAAAATATGTGTAACTCCATTAAAATTCAGACTTAAGCAAAGAAGACTGTGTCCCACTGACATAGACTCCATTGCCAGGTAAGAGTAAAAAAATTGAAAGTTAGTTGCAAGTCCATTTAACAATGGGCTTTGGAGAGCTGTCCTTTTAAGATGTCTCTGTTGTCATGAAGAAAGCTGTTTCAGTAAGTTGTATGATTTGGCTTCAAGCAAGTAATAGAAGCAGAACCATTACAAAATGAAATTAAATTAATGACTCAGAAATCATCATTCTCCCAGCAGACAAAGGCAATGCCACAGTAATCATGAAAACAGAACAACACAAACAAAAAATCAGGGAACTCCTGGATCCCACAACTTACAAAAAACTGAAACAGGACCCAACCAAAAACATCACCAAGAAAACCAACACCTTGATCAAAAATTCATCATTTCATCCAAACACACGCCAACATCTATGCGAATCAGAGGTTCGCCCACCCAGACTATATAGACTTCCAAAAAGCCACAAGGAGTCCATTCCGCTCCAACCCATTGTGAGCGCTATTGGATCCCCCACATATGATTTGGCCAAGTTTTTGCCCACACAATTACAAACCCATATTGGACAAACCTCCCACTACATCAAGGACTCAGCTCACTTTATAGAAAAAATCAGCAACTTCCAAATCAAACTTACAGACAAACCGATTAGCTTTGATGTGGTCTCCTTGTTCACAAAAGTCCCCATAGTGGATATCATTGTATTCATCAACTAGATTTTTCCCCAAGACATCACAATCCTGTTTCAACACTGCCTCACCACAAACTACTTCCAGTTGGACAATGAGTTCTATGAGCAGAAAGATGGGGTAGCCATGGGAAGCCCACTTAGCCCCACGATAGCAAATTTTTACATGGAATACTTTGAAAAGCAATCCCTAGAAACAGCACCAAAAAAGCCCACTATATGGTTTTATTATGTGGATGACACTTTCACCATTTGGAGCCACGGGGAAGAGGAACTGACTGTGTTTCTGGACCATCTGAACAACATCCAACCAAACATCCAATTTACCATGGAAAAAGAAAATGAAGGAAGATTACCATTTCTGGATGTCCTAGTCATCCACAAACCTAACCAACAATTGGGCCACACAGTTTACAGAAAACCTACACACACTGACAGATTATCTACACAAAAACTCCAACCATCACCCAGGACAAAAAAAGGAGCACAATTAAAAACTCTGGTAGACTGTCCAATAAGAATCTGTGAGCCCCACTTTCTGAAAGATGAACTGAATCATCTAAACTGGGCTCTACAGGCCAACAGTTACTTCAGTTCGGACATCAGAAGAGCCTCAAGGCCTAGAAAAAACCACAGGGGTGAGGATAAACAACCAGCCAAAGGGAATGTGTTTTTATCATACATCAAAGGAGTCACTGACCAAATAGGGAAACTGAGGAAGAAACATAACCTCCAAACAATCTACAGACCAACCAAGAAAATTCAACAAATGCTACGTTCAGCAAAGGACAAGAGGGATCTTCTAACTTCTGCTGGAGTTTACCGCATACCTTGCAGCTGTGGGCAGGTCTAGATAGGGACTACAAAACACAGCATCCAGACAGAAATCAAAGAGCACAAAAGAGACTGCAGACTGATCCAGCCAGAAAAATCAGCAGTAGCAGAACACATTATAAACCAACCTGGACACAGAATGCTTTTTGAAAGCACAGAAATTCTGGATCATTCAGACAACTACTATGTCAGACTACACAGAGAGGCCATTGAAATTCATAAACACATGGACAATTTCAACAGGAAAGAAGAAACTCAGAAAGTAAACAAAAGTTGGCTACCAGTACTGAAAAACACTAAAACTCAAAAATATGCCAATGAACACCACCCAGACTCAGGAGGTCTCTCTACAGGAAACAATACAATGGATTGCTACCGAGTACGTAAATGCACACACAACTGTTTTCCATATCCCCTGACTAACAATGCAACCCTGGGCTATCTCACAGGCCAGTTGCATCACTAATGCATCACAAATGGAAATCCCTCCCACTCGGGGATCACACAACTATATACACTCCATTCCACCTCCATGTCTCCAGATCCTCTGAAGATGCCAGGCACAGATGCAGTTGAAATGTCAGGAGCAAATACTACTAGAACACAGCCTTATAGCCTGAAAAACCCATAACAACCCAGAAATAAATAATGTTTTTCTCACAATTTTTCTATGTAGATATTATTTCAGTCTTTAAAGAAATATGCAATACCTATTTAGTCATATATAAAATAACATAGGTATCTGATTTGCTATGCTGCCCATCATGGCTTCCTTTATGTTTTCACAGGGTACAAGACATACCTGTATCACACACCACACAAAATAGATATACTACACATGCTTCCTCTTATAAGGAAGTGATAGTTACATAGGAAACTCATGTATGAAGCAACACTCTGAAAAAAGAAGCTGAAAGCCTTCCGATTATCCTGTACAAAATTCCAGTACTTCCTTAATCTAATCACTGCAGAGAAGTAAATCAGTAAATCAGCTGATAATCCAATTTTATGAAACTTTATTCCAATGGGACTTACTCCCAGCCCAGGTAAGTGGATATAGGATTACTTCCTAAGTGTCTAATGGAGCAGCATTTAACCAAGAATGCTAAAGTGCTTTACAATTTACACGAAGTGTATTGAGGCTTGTGATTCCATTAGGTGGATATTATTTACACCCTGTCTCAAATGGGGGCCAAACTGAAATGCCACCACTGATTTTTCAGTCTTTGTTTAAGTCTTTGAACACAAGCTATAACCACCTACTAATGTACTTTGGGTTTGGATGAGTGAGGAATGTCTTCAAATGTTGCACAGTACATTTGACTGTAGATCTCCAAAGCTGACATATAATAATATTGTTCATGTAGTATAGTCCTAAACATGTCTGCCTGGCAGAGGAGAAGAAATCTCACAGAACTCTCCAGATTGACTTCAACATGAGATTTCTTGAATTTCAGTCCACTTCTTCAGATACAGTACTGGAGCCAACTTTTAAGCCATAGATATATTAGCAGTTAAACCACTGTGGGGGTGGGATCAGAGTATAATGAGGTACAAAAAGATGAAATTTGTGACAGTGGACAAAAGCCTTCAAATAGTACTGTAAGATGATGATTGGTTAGGCTGGTTCTGGGGTGTGAAAGCAATAATTCTATATATGAAGAGTCAGTTCCTTTGAAGTTTCCTTGAAAAGAATTCTTTTGTTATATGCATAGTTGTGAGGAGAGAAAAAAACAATACAAGATGAAGTGATTCCATTTGTTTCAATGGTACAGACTCTCTAGTTAAATGCAGTTTGAGTGCAGTGTTGTGCAACCTTTTGTGATTAAGTCTCAAGGTATACTGTGAGTGGCCATAGTTAGAATCAAGCTGCACAAATCACATTATTAACCCATTCTTTTCTCACCATCTTTGTTTTTCTAAACTGCAGCCACTGGAAAGAAAGTAAGGGTCTCTGGAGAACTTTTTGATCACAGTTACTGTGTAGTTGTACCTTTCCTAAGTATTCTAGTCAAATGATCCCTTGGGCTCCAAGAACATCTCTGTTTCTCAGTGTGACAATATTGCTGTGTTGCTCTTCCATTCCTCAAGGACATGACACCTGGCAGGCCACAAGGCTGGGCCTTTTGAAATCATTCACCTTCTCTTACAGTTCTGCTGCTTCTGGCTGAGGATTACTGTGTCTAAAAGGGTATGTCCCAAATGTAACAAATACGGAAGAACAGGAAAAGAGTGTCCTGCCTTTGACTCGTATGGATTCTACATACAGGTATTGCATTACATGGAAACTGAGAGCATCCTGTTATCTGCCAAGTGTGCTCTCTCTGTTACTAAACTTTAAGAAACATGGGAAGTTGGGGGGCGTATGAGTAGTTCAAAACAAAAAACTAGATAACTAAATAAAAGTGCCACCACAATTCCAAACTTGAGGTGGGCAGGACATGGATGGAGCTGATATCGTTTAACTTTTACATCCCCAAATTTCAGCATGTGCCTAAGGTCAAAGGAAATGATGGCTAGAAGGCACAGGTCCTGGACACCTGAGGGATGCTTCGATCCCCTTCTCTTTTCCATCATGG
>CAOLHI010005029.1:0-87947 GCA_948474755.1 Ctenosaura bakeri | reverse complement strand
TCCATAAGCCTATTCAATTCCACATGAAACAACTGCTTTTCTGTGTAGTGCTCTGGACCTGGGCATGTGTGTTGATCAACATCATCACCGTCACCATCACATGTCTGTTTGTATTGTACCTTCCCACGTAATTATGTTCAAAACAGCTCACAACACAGTGACAGCAATTCAAATACAATAGAACAATTGCAAACCATTGCGTCAGTGGTTAAATACACAACACATCGTCAAAAACTGAATTTAACGCAAACACACTAACTGGATCCAGCAATTTCAATAGACAGGAGAGAGAATAAACCAGGAGCAGGCCTTCAGATCTTGTCAAACTGAAACTTCCATCATTTCTTACAATTGCTTATGATGGCTACTGCTACTAGGAGTGCTTCTGGATGGCTGCATCATTCCTACTACTGGAATAAAGCCTAAGACAGAATAAAGATATAGACCAAGACCCAAAGGTATATATCCAAATTCAGTGGTTTACATCTACACCTAATACTAGGGGAATCATGACTTTCTTCCCTTTTCCCTCCTGCTGTATCCCCCTGCCATGGCAACAAAAAACTGCTCTAGAGGTTTCTGCAGCCCTCCAGAGAGGTCCCTAGGGTACATGGAGAGCCACAGAGGAAAGGGAAACTGCCAATTTTGACAGAAACAATGAGATCCAGCAGAAAAATACCTTTGGATCCTGGCCACACTGCATACAAGGTCAAATAGATCATATTTTGACAAAGGCAATATGGGACTGCCCTGGGTTGACCTACAAACTTTGGTTTCCAGGAACTTCTTCACTTGGGGAAGCTTACTTCTCAGGTCTCCCAGTCTCTTCCACATCTCAAACATGGGGAGAAAATGTCCTCCTTCAGGGCCCACATAAATGAAGTTAGTCTCTCCCCATCCTTCTCGCAGGGTCTCCAAGCAGCAGCTTGATCAGGTTCCAAGTCTACCATGTAATGGGGCAATTCAGGGGTTGGGAGAGAGAAAACACTTTGGCCATCTCCACACTACACTCTTATAGCGTGATTATTCCACTTTCAATATCCTATGGAATCCTGGGGCTTGCAGTTTAGGGAGGGGCCGACTGTGCTATAATTGTGCTATAAGAGTGTACTGCGGAAATGGCCTTTGTCCCTTGGTGTCAATCTGTTCTTCACTCACAGCTTTGCATGAGTCTGAGGCACTTGCATCATGGTACAAAAGGATGCAGCAGGATGTTCAGACTGTACCTGAAGATCCTACTAAATGCTAATTTGAAGCCTGTGAGTTTTGAGTTTCTTCAGGTATACCTGTTGGGAAAATGATATCCATATTTATTTACATATGTATTTATTTATTTGATTTGAGACTCAAGGTAGCAGCCCATGCAATATGGGTTATCATATAATTTTTTACTTTTGGGAGCTACAGTTTCCAGATCCTCACAGCCATTAAGTGAGGTTTTCAAAGCTTTGCTCATTACTTTCAAAATCCTCAATGGTCTTCCAGAAGTATAAACTGGAATGTTACTGGAAATGTCATTGTTTGCTTCTGACCAGACCGACTATTTGAATATACCATCTGAAAACTACTCTGAACTTGAATTTGGACCCATCAATTGAAAGTGTTCCCACTCTTGGATTTTACTACATCTGAAATTGTTATTGAGTGGTGTGTGTGTGTGTGTGTGTGTGTGTGTGTGTTGCACATTCTGCCTTAAATGTCAATTACAGCAATAGGGAGAAGACTTCCTTCCTCAATCACAATGAGAAAAGAAATCATCCAACTTGCTTAGGTAAGGGACTGAGTGCGGGTGCAGAAAGAATCGGATTCATTTCTAATTTGACCAAAGTCAGTGAAGCAAGAAGTAAGCATTGTACACTGAAGAATAAAATTGCTTCTCTTTCCCTGTAATTTAAAATAAACAAAAATTGAAGATGGAGCTACATGCTGAACAATAATCTTTCCTGAGATAATGTCCTAGTGCAGAAACTTTGAGAAACTATGGGTTCCCATTCTGAAAATGTGTTGAATTAAGCATTGAGAAGGAGTGCACTGACCTCCATTAGTTTTGTAATTAATCATCCCTTTTAATTAATGCTACTGATATATAATATACATATACTTGAAATATTAATAAGCATATACAATAAAATAATAATGCCAGCTATAGTATTATGTAATATAATGTAAGTTAATACAAATAGTATAGTATATTTATTTACAGGATTGTGGATTCAACTTCATCAATTACGCAAGGTTCATTTCCAAATGACTGTTTGTATGCATGCAACAACTTTTCAGTAATTCCTGGAAATGCAGAAATAGGGAACAGTAATGTTTGTTACTTCATGTTGTTATAGAGCTTCACCCTTTGTTAGATTTTAAAAGATCTATTTATTTTATTTTCAGACTGTTGATTTCCACAAAAGTAAAACACATTAGGAAATCATTATCTTTTGTATACATGTGGCATTTTTTCCCCCAGCTAATATCGTTATTATGAAATAATTTGAAGCAGAATGAACAGCAGGGAGGGACAGGGATGGCTTTTTTGTTTAAAATTCTTCTGAAATATTTCAGCTGCCATGATGGATGCCACTAAAAAGGCATGTATTTATGGCGGAGGCTTTGTGCAGTTTGGAATAAATTCCTGGCTTGATCAAATGACATGAAACACTTCTCTTATGATGTTAGGCATATCTAGGCATTACTAGTAGTGCCAGCATCTTGCTCCAAGTGGTCTGATGGATATAGTAGGTGCCCCGCAAATGCTAATGAATCTTTTATTCCCTCCTTCTTTGGTGGATTTTATGTTGAGGTTATATGATTTTAATTACTTCTTGGATGACCTACAAAACTTGGGATATTGTAACAAGAGCTCCCCTCAGACTTGATTTGTTCTCAGGCTGCCTAAACTTGATAAATTCCATACGCTCCAGCTGTCTTGATTTTTTAGGGACAATCCTAATTAATCTCTTTGTTATCCCACTTTTTCATTTCCTTTTAAAATGACCCAGTTTCTCTCCTCCTCATCCCCACTTTCCCCCCTTGTCCTTGGCTTACTTTAATTGCTGCAAACTGAATGCAAAGTGCCAAAGTAGTTTGTACTCAATTAACTCGTCAGGGAGGGAGATGAGAATCTTGCCCTTCCCAGAAAGCTCAAGAAAAATCAGACCATTACAACTGCTCCTAGCTTGCATGTTCTTCCTCTTTAATAACTTTTGCCATTTTGATCACACTCCAATGTTGCAGTTTTAATCTGTGAAATGTTGGAGGATATGTTATAATCCAAAAAGGGGAAAGAAAAGAAAAGAATAGAAAGACTTTTCCCAAGCTCTGACTGGAAGTGATGGGTAATTTTGCAAGATGTTCCAATCCTACTAAGATCCTCCACACCTCACTCTGAACTTGCAGAATGTTGACTTTGCAAGATCTAATGATAAGGCTCAGTTCACCCAGATCTATTGATGACATGATGTCTGGAGGATCAAGTAGAGTCTGGCATGGAGGACTGATCAATCACAAATAAAACTTTAAAAAAAAGACTCACAAAGGCCACGTCATTCCTTAGAATTGCAAGGGTGGAACTATGAGGCCCTCAAAGTAATTTATCCTGGAGGCATAACATGACCTGTTGACTCATATTGTGAGTGTGATTCTTAAGAAAGAGAATGAAATCTGGAAGATAAGCAATAAGAAAATGTTGTAATTAAAGGTAACATCAGCTACGGTTGCATGAACCAGTTACATCTTTGCTTGGGTACCTCTCTAACAAAAGGGATTCCTAGATACTGTAATGTTTTTTAAGTTATTTATGGCTGTTTGGTTGGAACCAATCCCTGTCCCAAAAACGAAATGTCATGAAAAAGGAATACAACAGAGGGTGCGGATCTGCATGCTAATATATGCAAATCAAGGGAAAATTAAAAATGATTACTATTATCTAAATAGAAGTGCAGTACATCTCAGTGCAGCAAGCTATGGCCAGGGTAGCTGTGTGCTTGCTCATTTTGCTGTCTAGATGCTAAATATTTGGGCAAATTCAGTCCTACCTCTCCTCTCCTTTCATAATCCTTTATCTTTCAAGTGGACTTTGATTAAACCATCCTTTAAGCAGAAGACTCCATTTAGTCAGGGGCAGCTCTTTCTTTTCTACAGCAACAGGAAAACAGTAATAGTGGAAGCTGGACAGGTAGGAAGAAAAAAAAAACTGTTAAAAGAAGAAATAAGCAGTGTGGTCCCCCAGAGATCTGTTTTGTAACTAACACTGTCTTATTCACAAATAATCTGGGGAACTATTTGGCATGTGAGCAGCAAGAATTTGTGCAAAACACCAAAAATAGCCAATCTGCAAGACACTATAATAAAACTATGATTCTAATCAGAGCATGGTTTCAGACATATGTGTTGTCTTGACAGTGGCTTTGTGAGCAACAGATACACACACACACACACACATACACAGTTCTCAAAACACAGCCAGTTCATTGCGAGCTTTTTAACTTTTTTCTGTTTTTTTCCCCTTAAGCTTAAAACAAGTAAAAAATAAATAAACAAATATATAGATGTGTGTGTGTGTGTGTGCGCGCGCACTAAAACAGTTCAAAAGCACATTAAAAATAGGAGTATCCACTAAGCCTCCTGTGGGAAAGAGTTCCACAACCTAGAAGCAGCCACTACAAAGACCGTCTTCTGTTTTCTCACTAAAAACATGTTATGGTTGAGGGACAAACAGAAAGCCAGCCACTGAAGATCTTCAGTGTTTAGAGGCCTCAGTTGTCAGAAGTAAGATTATAGGCTCTTCTGGTACTCCAGGTTTTACTGTTCTGTAATTTCTTCCCTGAGATCATAGGCCAACTGTGCTAACCTTCCCAGACATACAACAGAAAACCTGGAGTAGACTATCTAGTTCAGGGCTTTCCAGTGTGTCATGACACATTAGTGTGTCACTGAAGAGTTCAGGTGTGTCGCCTTCCCAGGGCTGAGAAAGACACACACCCCCATGGTGGGTGGCAATTTTGGAGGGGGCTCCTCAGGGATTTCCTGACTTCTCCAACTGCCACCTCTGCCACTTCCTGCTAAGAATTTACCTGTGCGTAGCTCTAACTTTTGAAATGACCACGATGGTCCCTCTATTCCGTGGAGGAGGAGGAGAGGTGCCAAAGGGCCTTATCCCTCCCTCCCTCCCTCCCTCTTTTCTTCTTTCAACTCTAGGGAGGCCCTGATCTGCTTGCCACTTTCCCCATCCCCATCCATGGAGAAGCCTGAGGAAGATGCAGTGGCAAAACGTGGAAGCTTAAAAATGCTTGATGACGAAATGCAAGTAAGTTTATCTAATATTCCACCAAATACTGAAAAGCTGTGTTCATCCTATCAACCTCATACATCTCATTAAAATGGTAATTATTGGTTTTATTCATTTTCTTTAATTATTGCACATATTTACATATTGTTACTTAAAAATGACAACAATCTTGGAAATGTATGTTAATTATCTATAAATCATATATTTTTAAAAATATATGACAGGTTTTCATGAAATGTGTTGTGTCCCCATACATTTTGTTATTACAATTTATCTATGTGTCTTTATCTCTTATAAGGGGTTAGTTTAGTTCAACCTCTGGTTTGCTAGTGAAACTGAATTACTGTGTTGTGAAATGATGCATGTCTAAAAAAGTATGTTACCAACATGAAAAGTTTGGAAAGCTCTGATCCTAGTTCATGACTTTCTATCAGACTGGTATGGCTGAAGGAATGGATCTGCTGCAAACATTGAACTATCATCACTCACCACTGGATGTACAGGCTAGAGGTGATGGGCATTTCAGTCCAACAACACATTTTAGGGCTACATCATCCTCATTGCCCTCAGAATAGATTCATATCTGAGCAAGAATAATCTCCCCATTCTGTCCCACCACCAAGTCTGAGTCCCAGGGAATCTAGTGAAGCTCAGAAAAATATCCAAAACCCATCTGGATGGTCAGGATAGAAAAGCCCTTCCCACACATATTGGGGGAAGGGGTATAAATACTAACTAGGCTTGGCTTGTGCACTTGTGCAGTTGGTAAGACAAAAGGAAGGAAAGAAGGAAGGAAGGAAGGAAGGAAGGAAGGAAGGAAGGAAGGAAGGATGGATGGATTTTTGGTCAATTTCTAGTTAGAAACCTCTTGGACTTACACCATAATAAATGCTGCATTATGCCATTACAAGACAATTATGGGAGCAGTGTACAACAGAGGTGGTGTAGCATGAGACAAATCCTTCTCTGTCACTGTGTGGTCCTGGTTGAGGGCTCATTCAGACTGGGCAAAAACCCTGAGATATGGTCTGACTAATCACTGTACTGACCACAGTTTTTTTTTTAAGGTGCTCTTGTCCTGATCATTTGAAGGTCCTTTTGTGGATCCAACTGTGACTTTTTGCACCCAGGGAAGGAGAAGGTTCTTTTGAAATCCTCTCAAGCGGTAAATTTTCCATCTCTGACTTGTTTCCTCTCATACTCCTGGATAGTCCCCACTGATGATGGCATAGATGGGATTGTGCTCTTTACCACTTTTGCTCAGAATGCATCTTGGGAAGGGAAGAAACTACACCTGTGTGTGTGTGTGTGTGTGTGTGTGTGCATGCTACTGACTTATGGTGGCCCCATGATTTTCATAAGGTTTTCTTAAGGAAGGAATACACAGAGATGATTTTTCCAGTTCCTTTACCTGAAAAATAGCCTATAGCACCTGGTATTTATTGGTGGCCTCTCATCCAAGAACTAAACAGGGCTGACCCAGCTTAGCTTCCAAGATCACCCAAACCCCATGGGAATCAAAACAACTAACCCCAGTATGTTTGAGGCATGACTGTATGCAGGGGCAGGAAGAGCAATGAGAAAATATGCACTCCAAACACAGAATACATTTACTGGGATGTCAAGAGCTTTAGTCAGGATGCTACCAGAGACCACTTTTATTGCTGTCCTTCCTTCCTTGGTTGTCACAGTATCAACAGCCATTTTATCTTTGTCATTATGCTATCTGTTTAAACCACCACCACCTGTGCCTAAATAGTTACCAGCCCAATATTTTGTGCATTTTTGAGGCTGATTTTTTTGCCCATCTGTAAAATGGACAGAACTAAAAAATGTATATTGACTTCTTATATGTACTAGTAGTAAAACTAGTAGCGCAAGAAGGGTTGCTTATGCCTTTGTGATTTGCAAGCCTGCCCTGTCATGCATGCTGTGTGTGTTTGCGCATGTGCATACACTTAGCTTCCCGGAAAGGGGAAAAAAACCCACTAGGTTTGAACAAAAATGGTTTGCACAAACCATGAAAGTTTGGGGGGGAAAAAACACTTTTCATCTTTTGCTAGAGATGAAATTTCTTGGGTTAGAAAATCCTTCACAGGTTCCACCAAGAGCTTGGCACTGTTGAGATTTCTTTGACATTCCTTATCAGGGATGTTAGTTACACAGTGCTGTAACTAACTTCTACAGCCCACTTTCATACAAGTTAACTATAGCTACTATGTGTATACTAGCAGTTGGTGCAATTGTTGGCTCTCATAAGAAGAGAATTAAAATGAACACTAGTAAGAATTTACACTGTTTAAAAACCTGCCACTTGGTTTACATTGCCTGCTTCTTCTAATTTTTCTACCAATGAGCTGTTACATTCCCTGACCTTTTTTAAAAAAGACATGTCTATTATTTGACTGAATGTAACCTTGGATGGCTGAGGAAGTAATAAAGCAAAGCGTTTGAAGAGGCTAGGAAAAAGGGCAAGAGTTAGGGTGTACTTCTTCAGGGTTTTGATGGAAGCTCAGAATTTTTCCTTTAATTATCTTTGTCTTTGTTATTATTATTGTCATGTGCCTTAACGATGACTGGAATTTATGGTGCCCCTGTCATAAAGTTTCCATGGCACAATTCATTCAGAGGAGGTTTGCCATTGTTTTCTTTTTAGGCTGAGACTATGACTTTCCCAACATCACAGAGTTTCCATGTGTTTCTCTGGCTGAGAGGGCACTTGAACCCTGGGCTCCCAGAGTCCTAGTCCAAGGGTCAAACCACTGTACCACTATAGGGACCAGTAAACACTCAGCCATGGAAACCCACTGGGTGACCTTGGGTGTGTCACACACTCTCAGCCCCAGAAAATCTCATTGTAGGTTCACCTTAGGGTCACCGTAAGTCAGAAACAACTTGAAGGCACATGGCAACAACAAGGAAGAAATGCCATGTAAAATCCACAGTGATGCTTCTAGCTGTGCAATTAGGGTTGTAAGAAAAACTCTCTTACTTCAGTACTTATTTCAGGAATACATTTTGATCTTACTTTCATCTGATACCTTTGGTTTACTAATTGACGCTGGTCACTGTGTCCTCTATTAGGATAAGCTTATGACAACCAAAATCTCAGGCCATTTCCACACTAGACTGTTAGAGTGCTATTATTCTACTTTCAGCATCCTATGGAATCCTGGAGTTTACTGTTTAGGTAAAGGCCTTTGAGGCCCCTCCCTAAACTGCAACCCCCAGGATTCTATAGGATGTTGAAAGTAGAATAATAGCACTATAACAGTCTAGTGCAGAAATGGCCTCAATCAACATATCTAGTATTCATACTGTTCTGATTTTTACACTATACCCATACCTTTCCCCAGAGCTTAGGAGAGTGACATTTTTTTTTTTTACTGCAGAGTCCAGAAACCTATCACCAACAGTCATGCTGAAAGCTGTAGCCCAAAACATCCTTTCCAAGATCTGTTCAGAGCAATGAGTTCTGTATGAAAGCTCCAAGATTTTTATACCCTCTCCTTCCCCTTATCCATTAAGAACTTGTGCAAATGGCTGATCAGTTTGTAGAAGAGGGCCACTTGCATCAAGAATTCTGTTGGGTTGCATAGCAATAGTATTCACTGAGGGCCAGAATTCACTTAGGCTAATACTATAACTATATTCACTTTCACTTGTATCAGAAATTTTCCTGGGCTAACACTCTAGTACTATTCAGAAGGTATCTTCTTTAGTGCTTAGGCACACATTCTGGGAGATCTGTCATTGTGATGGCAATATAAATCTGATTTTTATCTTTGTGAACCACTTTAAAACCCTTGCGGTTGAAAAGTGGTATACAGATAACCAAACAAATAAATTTATGGTGACTAGTTCTACCAATACTATAGAATGATTTATCACAAGTTAGAAGGCACTCCTTTCTCTTGTCCTCCAGAAAGAACTGTAATAATCATTTATCCAGGTTGCCCACTGTGACCTGGACAGGTAAAGTATTTATTCTGATTTTATCGTACTCACAGTCTTTCATGCTGTTGCCACCTTCTGTAGTGATTTATTATATTTTAATTATTATATTGCCAATGATTACTTTATTTGAGCTTTTGCAGAACTGACTAACATTTCTTTACATGTAAGTAATTACAACTACTGCTTGTACAATCATTTTAAGTAAAAAGGACAACTATACCATAGACAAGCTTTTTAAAATGTTATTTTTATATACATGTAAAAAAAATTAGAACCACTTGCCCTTTCAGTAGAAGAGATCTACAGCTTAGTCTAGGCTGTCCACAGATGAGCCTGCCCACGTTTTGAGTCCCTCCTCTCTGTTCCACATCCTCACAGGTAAATTTGGTGGGAATACAGAAATGGACCTTCTCAGTGGCTGCTCCAAGGCTCTGAAATGCCCTTCCTAGAGGGGATAGGTTGGTACCCTACTTGCTACCTTTCCATGGGCAGCTGAAGAATATTTTTTCTAGTAGGTTTTTGAGAAGAAAGGGCCTTAAATAATGGGAAGTATTGTCTGTATTGAGAGCCAGTGTGGTGTAGTGGTTTGAACTTGGACTACAACTCTGGAGACCAGTTTTTGAATCTCTGCTTATTCACAGAAACCCACTGGGTGGCCTTAGGCAAGTCACATTCTCTCAGCCTTAGAGGAAGGCAAGGCAAACTCTTTCTGAACAAATCTTGCCAAGAAAACCCTGTGATAGGGTTGCCTTAGAGATGCTATAAATTAGAAACAACTTGACAACACAAAACAACCATTGTCTATATTAGTTGCATCTCTTTTTTGTAATGGGCACACCTTTAGTTGCTTTTAATTTTAAACATTTAATCCTTTAAAAGTTGTGAGATACGTACATTTAGCTGCATCTGTTTTAACTTTTGTAAGACACCTTGAATCACAAGACTGGGAAAAAAAATAAAGGATAGATAGATGGTTTGGCAGACAGACAGATAGCACCCTGAAAAGCTCCATTTTAAGTAGACATTGTTCACAGTATAAGTTCTTGGCCTAGGATTTTATTTGTGTATGAAATTATCTGCATCCTTGCGTTCTGATTTGAGTGTCACCCTTCTTTAGTACAGTAACATTTGCAATCACAGCCTACCCTTTGAGTCAGGGTGTTTGGATGGATGGGATGTCATATTGAGAAGATACACAGATAGATCCCTGAGATAACACTTAACTGAGCAGCAAGTGAATTGAGAGTGACAGCTGCAGTTCACTGGAGATAATGGGCTGGAGAGAGAAGAGAAAAAAAAAAGACAGGAAGCTAGTGAGACATGACAAAGAGCATAAATGAAATTAATCTTCTTCCTGCTGACAATAATTTTTAGGCCAGTCGCACAGCTATCCATTTCTGCATTGCCCTAGCCACAATTATATTCTAAACATCATCTCCAAATTTTAGGAGTGACTTCAGGCTTCAGTACACATGAATTCTGACAATATATCAAACAACAACAGCAACAACAATGTTCTTCTCTAGATAAGTGGCTTGGGATAGGTAGCCTCTGAAGCACACGGTAAGTTGTTGAATGGTAAGTTAACATAGGTGAATTTCATTGAGAAAAGGGGTCTACTCAGTGTGGGACCAGCAATAGGAATCAAATCAAGAAGTGTGATTTTTGAGTTATAGGGTATCAATAGAATCTACAAAAAAGACATTCCAGCCAGTCATGCTTTCCTTTAGAACGTTCTACTCCATCTGATATTGTCTTGACATTCAGTATTCCATAGACCCTGAGCATTGCCAGTTTTCACTGGGCTGCTTTCATGGAGGTTTGCTCTGCTAGTATCTTTTTTGAAAAACATTCAGCTAAATATTATTTTTCTGCTTCTCTAAATCTTGGGGTTCCCTCAATAATGGTGATACCTCCCACTTGTTCAGGACCTGGAAAAGTGATTGTTTTGGCTACAACGTCCAGGATTCTGGGGGCAACATGGCCCTAGAATAATTTTTCCAAGCTCTCCGCTTGTTGGTTGATAGTTCCATTTTTGTCAACAGAGAGCTGTAACTCATCCCGAGTTTGTTATTAGCATACACAATAAAGTCCAAAAATACAGGTTGCCAGTCATACTGAGCATATGACAATTTTTGCGAAATCTGGCTAGCCTACCCTTGTAGAACTGGAGCAATGAATTAAAAGATACTTTTTGTTTGATATTTTTGCATATGATGAAACACACTAGGAACTATGGTCTCAATGTTGTGAACACCCACAGAAGCTTCTGCTATTTAATAGGTGAGGGTGTGGTTTGGAAAACAAAGAGAAAATGATAGTGCACTATACTCTTTATCCATCAGATGCCAGCATAAGGAGGACTGTGTGGGCATGACCCTGATTAGAAGAGGAAACCATATGGGGAGCAAGATGGGAGTCCAAAGGGGGGCAAGTACAAAGATCACACCATGCCTGGATAAAATGCATAAGACCTGTGCTCAGTTTAAGATGCTCTCCTCACTGTTCATGGCTAATAGGGATAAGAAAAAGCAAAGCTTTGAGAAGCCACTTTTGAACTGCAGTTCCCATCATTTCCCAGCCAGTATGTCCAGCAAGAGCTGTAATCCAAAAATAAAAAAAAAAGCTTTAAGAAAGAGAAGATCTTATCAGTGGTCACACCTAAATTATGGAATAGCATTCAAAGAGAGGATCTAGCTTAGAACAGGCCCTGGGCATAATGTCCTCTGGTGGCTTTGCTCCTTAATCAGTGG
Source organism: Ctenosaura bakeri (assembly GCA_948474755.1). Taxonomy (NCBI): domain Eukaryota; kingdom Metazoa; phylum Chordata; class Lepidosauria; order Squamata; family Iguanidae; genus Ctenosaura; species Ctenosaura bakeri. The sequence continues at coordinate 75,953 of CAOLHI010005029.1, read as the reverse complement.
AACTTGACAACCTTATCTTTGTGCAGTAGCATTGGGCAGCTCAGTTTACTCTTTCTTTGAATTTTCAAAAAATAAGTGATACAAAGGCCCTTTTCGCATTAGTCTTCTCGCGCGAGCAGGGGAAAGCGGCTCGCGCAACAAGCCTTCTCCGGGAGGCTGCCGCTTCCCCCTCCTTCCTTCCACAGGTGAAGGAAGGAGCGGCGAAGCGGCAGCCTCCCGGAGGCGGCGGCGGCTCGCGCATCCGTCCATTCCCCCCCCCGCACACGCGAGAAAGGAGCCTGTCCCCTCCATCCCCCCCGCGTGCGAGAGAGAAAGGCGCTCCTCCCGTCTGCCCCCCCCGCGCGCGAGAGAGAAAGGCGCTTCTCCCGTCCGCCGCACACGCGAAGCAGGACCTGTTGCGCGAGCGCCCCGCCCCATCCCTTCCTTCCGCAGGGGCGGAGGGAAGGAAGCACAACCCGGCCGGCTCCCGGACGCTCCGCACGAAAGGTAAGTGCGCGCGGGCACCGGGAGCGTTGCGCGAGCGCGGGTGATTTTCGCTTGGAAGCGAAAATCAAAAAACCCGCGCTCGCGCCGCTTCAGCCCTGTGAGCCCGGCGGAAGTGGGAGTGCGTTGTGCGGAGCGACGCTCCCACTCCCGCGAGGCTCATGGGGCTGTCGCGTGAGAAAAGGCCCATGCGAAAAGGGCCAAAGTTACAAGATTCTTGGAAACTGGAAGAGTAGCTAGATTCATCTGCCTGATGTTGGACCAAAATGCAAATTAAGAATAATTGAGGGGTATCAAACGCAAACCTCAGCAGGAGGCACTTACCCAAGAATGTTATGTGCTGACTAATGCCAGCCCCCTATCCATTATTCTTAAATGTTATTTTTAAATTAAATTTTTAAATTTAAATTCACTTAAAACTTTTAAGTTGTATCATTGTTGCTATTGTTTCTGCTATTGCTGCTGATGCTGATGCTGTAGACATTGTTATACTACTTTGTATCCCATTTCTCCCCAAAATTGGGACTTGGAGTAGCTCACAATTTAAAAGCACAACATACAAAAAGTGAGCATTAAAAGGGAATTAAATTATTCACAGCATTAAAACATTTCAAACCTCAAGTTAAAAGAATAAAATGCTCTTAAAACACCTTTAAAAACAGTTCGGTTAAAACCATATAACATGTCCTAGCCCATTCTTTAAAAATGTTGTGTTTTAAAAGCCCATCAGCTGACGAATAACAAGGAGGGGGCCATTCTAGCCTCCCTGGAGTGTAGAGTCACCACCGAAAAGACTCTCTCTCACATCTCCACCAACCATGCTTGTGATGGTCCTGGGACTGAGAGAAGGGCCTATCCTTGTGATCTCAGTGCCAGGAAAGGCTCATATACTTTTTCTTTATTTAAGACTTCCATATGTAGCTGCTGCTGTTGAGTGTTGACATTTATACTTTTTTTATTACTAGTTGTGCTTTTAGATTTGCCATGATTTAAATATCTATTTCTTGATACCTTAAGCTCATTTTCACAGAAAGCTGGAATACTGATGCCTGCATGGATAGAGAGGTACCACAATGGTTCCTGTCTGCCAACAAGCCAGAAAATTTCCTCATTCACAACAGAATTCACTAATATTGACCCTCCTCTACGCCACTATGTCATATGGCCAATGCACTATCAGCCTTACCACCTGTAGCCTGCCAATGAAAATCCAAAGCATACTGGTAAGGCTATACAGAAAACTGACTTACCTATTGATTCAGTAGTCACATACAAAAGGCTACTCTCGGGTTAAAAAAGAAAAAGGTCATTTACAAACTTATTATTTGATTAAAGCAGCACCCTTGTACACATCTGGGGACACGGTAAGGACCACAATGCAATAGAACTTACTTTTTAATTAGATAAAGAGACAGATAGATAGACAGACAGATGAATAGATAAACAGATAGATAGATAGATAGATAGATAGATAGATAGATAGATACTGTATCTTTTTGCTGTAAAGAATGCAATTATCCATTGTTATGATCAGAGCAGCCTAAGACATTTCACTCCCATAAAAGAAGGACAAGATACAGCCTCTCTTCCTTTCATGTATAAGTGGAAAGTTACCACTCTTGAAGACAGAAGACCAGTTTCAGGCTACCAAGAAGAAAACTCATGTTGCTCAGTAGGAACAGCGTTGGGGCTGCCACTGCTGTCTGGCTGCATCTGCCACCAGAGCTTGTCCTCATTCTGCCTTACAGTTCCCACTCTGTTTGTGACTGTGCCTTCTGTAATAAGCGGTATGGGATGTTTGCCTCTCCAGATGTGGCTGGACTGGAACCCCCATCAGTCCTAACCCAAATCACTAGAGGTGGGGGCAATGAAATTTGCATTTTTACCATGCCTGGGCCTCATACCCAGGGCCTTTCTGCACTACACTGTTATAGTGCTATTATTCCACTTTCAACATCCTATGGAATCCTGGGGTTTGCAGTTTAGGGAGGGGTATTTAGAATTCTCAGCCAGAGAACTCTTTGGCCTCAGTAAACTACAAACCCTAGAATTCCATGGAATATTGAAAGTGGAATAATAGCACTACAACACTGTAGTGTGGAAAGGCCCTTAATCCACTTTCCTGTTCTACAGAATAGTTGATCAGTGTCAATGTAGTGCCAATAGGCTCTGCTTCAGCTAAGACCAGGCTACTTGTCTGTATCTTGTGCTGTCCTGGCTACTATTAGACTAACAGAATCATAGTAAACTGAATGGACAGTGATTGCATGTAAACTAGAGTGGCCAGAAATGATTCGGCTTCTTATGACAGGAATAATTGTTTTATGCTGGTGTTCTTTTCTTACTCAACCTTTTACTCCCATCCCTGCTTAATATTTGTCTATGGAAGAAGCTTGAGATGTCAGTCAAAATGGAAGTGTGCCTGTTGCCATGAAAAGCTTTTGTCCTCAAAATTATTAGAAGAAAGATGTTATATTATACCTGTTTTTCTCTTCCAGTTCTGCTTTTTCCTAGATTAGACTCTTTGCAGCCTCACCCTTTTTCTATCCCAAATATGAATAAATCTGTAAATCTGTACTTATGATAAAACACAAGTGAATCAAAATTCTCCCCCATTTGCAATAGACAATTTCAGGAGTTGCAGCCTGTTCCTTGCATAGAGAAGATAATGTTGCTCCATATCCACAGTGTCTGTTGTATAGATGTGAAAGACAAGGAACCTCTTAAGAAAACAGAGGTGGTTAACCTAATTCCGCACTAACATGATTTGAATGCTCAGGGATTCAAACCTAAACTTGTAAGAGTTAAACACTCAACACTCTGGGCCTGGAGGGGCAAAATTCTGTCAGTTTTGGGTTTGCCATATTGGAAACTGGAGATGGCTTTGTTATCACAGTTATGATACGTCCGGGGACAGCACTAGATATCCTTTTGATATCAAATAATTTGACCTTTGCTTGACCTTTCTCTGCCACCCCACTCCACGTGTTTGCAGAGGTCCCCTGGACAAGCACATACGGGTGTGGCCATTAATCGTTGTACATTCCAAAACCTCGTTCAGGCAGGCAGTTTAAGCCTCTCCGTTGCTTTAGGGAAAAACCTCCCTGCAAACCGGCTCGGCTCGGCTCGGATCTACACAAAGCCCACAGCCAAGAGCCAAGCCATTTCTTTATGCCAGGCTATTAACGAACTGGCCACGCTATTGTCTTAAGAGCTAAACCCATCATGCAAAATCTGACCTTTTCCAACTCCTTTGTCCAATTCCAAATTTCCTTTGTTCTCACCGAACATGACATAGCCTGTAGGTAAAATCCACCCTATAACAGGTCCCCACTTTTGGGACTTCCTTGGATCACCCTGGACTTCCATCTAGCCTTGCTGCTGGTTTGTCTAAGGAGCTTGCCTCAGCCAGACACGCTGAGCTTTCTTCCCCGGAACCCCATCTTTCTCTCCAGGACTGCAAGTCCAGGTGTCGTATTACCCGTCCCTAAGCTCTCCATTTCTTCTTCCAAGTTAGCTAGTGTGTGTGTTGTTTTATTTGCTGTTTATCTTTCAATAAAACTGTTATTTTTGTTACTTTTAAACTTGCCTGCCTGCTCTCTGACCTGAAGCCGTAGACACAGGGTTAAAAGATCCTTGCTAAAGTTACCCTGCCTTTCGTTTAGCTAAGAGAGTGCTCGAGTTAAATTCCCCCAACTTGTGTTTTTATTTGGTAATTTGGGTGCCCCTCCCGGGACCCCCAACATACAAGGTAACAGCTTCTCTACCTTTAATGGTTGTGTAGAACAAGGAATTTCAGCAAGTGTTGCTTGCTTCCTAGGTGTGTAAGAATCACCCCTTCTGAAATTATGTCTTCTTCACAACCATTGAAAATACAGGAGCCTTTTTTTTTTTTTCAATTTTCAGTCTGGCAACCCTAGTCGCATCCCATGTCCCAACATTTTTTTAAAAAATCAAGTTCTTTCTAATCTCTGTTGCCCTCATTGCAGCACTTAGCGAACTATGTACTAGGCTTTATCTAGGAAGATGGGTGTAGAGATGGCAAGATTTTTGTGCCACTTTTTTTAAAAAAAAAACCATTTTATTAAAACAAATAATTCATCCTTGAATAAGGAATATCACACATAATCACAAAGTTTGCAGTTTTCCATGAAAGGGCCATGACAAGGGTATAAATCACAGTATATTCAGCAGGATTTTTTTCAATAAGGAATAGATTCCACAAATTTGCATGGGATTTCAGAGGATAAGCAACATCAGTTACTACTGACAAAGGCCATTTTCACAATGTACTATTATAGTGCTATTATTCCACTTTCAACCTCCTGTGGAATTCTGGAGCCTGAAGTTTACTAAGGCCAAAGACCCCTCTGGCTGAGACTTCTAAATGCCCCACCCTAAACTGCAAATCCTGGGATTCCATAGGATGCTGAAAGTGGAATAATAACACCATTTACAGTGTAGAGAGGAACTGGTCAAATATATAGAAGTCAAAATATAGAAGCCAAGTATCAAAGAAGTCATTGAATATAGAGCTCCTCTAGATGGGACAAATATTTCACGAGGCTGAGGCATTTGTTGTGCTATAGTTCTTTGTTTTGTTTTGTTCTTATCCCAACAACAATTCTGTTGTGGCAAACTATTTTCGGGCAATTCCTGGCACCAGCTGAGATGTTTTATTCCCACTTTCAGGTTTGTTTCTTTTTAAATTCCAAGGTATCTTTAAAAAAAAACTTTTCTCTACCTCCTCCTCCTGCTCTCTTTCTCTTTCTCTCTCTCACTCACTCTCATTCTTTCTCTCTAGTTTTCTCTCCCTGAGTTGTAGTATTAGTGTGTAGCAGTATAATGGCACTTTTTCACTATAAACCATAGCAAGCCATGCCCTGCTTTTCAAAACCTTTTGAAAGAACCTTAGTGCAGACTTGGTGGACTTCTCTGAGAGTATTCTGTACTTTGCATTATTTCCTCTGACCCCATCCATAGATGGGACATATGAGCCCCTAGGTACCATCATGCACGCAACGATGTCACTGGTTGAATGATTTGAGATGGTATAGCATAGCAGCAGTACAGGGCTGAACTGGGACCTAGGTGGTATTGGTTCTAGTCCCCTGGCAATTCTGGATGTCAACTACTCCTAGGCCAACCTTCCTCTTTCTCTCAGCTTGACTTCTCACACAGGGTAACAAAGTAGAGAGGGAAGCCCTGCATACTGCCCGAAACTCCTTTGGGAAGAGTATCATTGCAGAGAATTGGTTACCTCCCTTTGTGATTATACCTCAAAAGCTGCTGTTTGCAACATGTCAACAGCCTCCCTTCAGTAATGCAATTATCCTGGACCTGCCCTCGATTATTACTGTTTGTGAAAACTAGGTATACATTCTTCAGTTATTCATTCTTCTCTTATGCATATGGATACACAAATGTATGAAGCACACTTGTGTAGTACACATCCATGGTTCTAAAAGCAGATTTGTGCCTGTGAATAAATAAAAGCCTCATTTTGAGCTGTCAGTTATAGCCAGAGTAGGGGAATAGAAAACAATTTCTGACAGATTGCTACCCTTGTTCTTTCCTATTTATATAACAGAGACAGGTAAGAGTTTAGATTGTGTACTTATTGTGGTGGAGAGAGGGGAAATGGTCTAGCTTTCTGGGCAAACTGCTTTTATGTGATATTTTTCATCCTTTTCTAACTGTTGCAAATAAGTACCAAAAGGAGCAAAATCAATATTCATCATTAATTTGGAAGTAATAACACCCAGGCAGTGGCATTTGTCTGGCTGGACAATGCAGGCATTATTCAGTATCTGATCACATCCCACGGCCTGACACAAGGCGTAATCAGAGAGCACAAGAACGTGCTGTCGTCTTTCGAGAATGTCATCCTTCAAAGTGAGGAGTGACTGTTGAATGGCAGCATTTGTGGATTGAATGGGGGGGGAGGAAAGGAAAGAAAAGTGAAGCTTTCAGAAATAAATCTGAGGAACTAGTAGTAGTGGTGGTATTTTGTGTTGACTTGTGCTTGTTTGATCATAGCTTTCCAAATTTGCAGATTTCTGCATATATTTCAGTACAATAATTTGAGATTTTAAAAGAATCATATATGAAACATTCTGATTCACTGATGCAGCCAGAGGGCTCTGAATACTCAGATTTTGTCTGTCTGAACTTGCATTTGGCCATTTTTTGTAGTACTAAATCAAGGTTGTTGTATGCTTTCAAGTCCTTTTTGATTTATGTCCGCCCTAAGGTGAACCTATCAAGGCGTTTCCTTAGCAAGATTTGTTCAGAGGGGGTTTGCTATTGCTGTCCTCTGAAATTGAGAGAGTATGACTTGCTGAAGATGACCCACTGGGTTTCCATGGCCAAGCAGGAATTAAAACCCCAATCTCCAGCATCATAGTTTTCTTTAAAAAACAAAACAAAGCACTATATAACATCACTGTCCATAACAGCACTACAAGACTATGGCCATTTCTGCACATTACCTTATCCCATCATCCTCCCATCACAATCCCAGCAGCACCTTTGCCAGAAAGGGAACATGACAGGAATGCTCCCATCCTGTGGGAATGTGAGTGGCATGTACCTGCCGTACACAGTGCAGCTGGGATCTTTCCCAAGCTGTGCTGAGGAAGGAAGTACCTCCATCGCACTTCCTGCCTTTCCGCATGGCAGGTAAGGAGGAGAGCATTGTGCAATCACAGGTGCTTAACAGATTTAATCCTTTAAGTGAATATCCCACAATCACGATGGGTGGGGGTGAGATGGCAGTGGCACCATGATGATGTCATGCAGAAGCACAGCCCATGAACTGCTACTATCCCACCCTTATAGCGGGACAGTGACGCCATCTGGAAATGGCCTATATATCCACACAACTACCTACACCTAACTACCACCCCCCATAACAACAAGAACAACAAGGGGGGAAAAATCATAACACAGTCAAAACATTCTCTCTAAAACTGGCTTCAAACAACTATATATTGTAATATTAAATCAATTTCTTTGAGTCAAATATCCCCCCAAAAAACCCTCTAATGTTAATTTTACGATATATTAATATTCAAAATCAACAGTTGTTATGTTATTCTTTTTGTCTTTCAAAAAATGTATTAATGTATCCCAATCTCTCACAAATGTCACCAATGTTTTTTTCTGTCAACAAAATTGTTAATTTACCCATCTCTGCAAAATCCATCAGCTTAAATAACTAGTTTATATAGTTGAAATCTTGCTGCTCTTCCATTACTGCATTTAAATTATTCTAGCGATCATTGTCATATATCGAAGAATAGTGCCATTTTTTTCCCAATGAAATGTCCATCAATCCTAACAAATAGAGTTCTGGTTCTTTCCAGAGCTGTAGTTCAATACTCAAACGACTACGCCACAATGACTTTCAAAGTTGCCACCTCTATTTTCTGACAGACTGCTCATCTTTAGGATCACTTGTGTGGCAGGCAGATAAAACATGATTCTCTTCATGTCAGGAATACCTGAACCTGTTAAATTTCCAGTACAGATGGGTGGATTGTGTCCTGTTCATTTAAAAAAAAAAAAAACTTACAGAATTTATGAACTTCTTTCAAAGTAGCATGGAAAGAACTTGAAATCTAAAATTGTAGGGATTGTAGTAATGTAGGAAAAGTGAAACTGATTAAGAAATTGATGCTGATACCCATTCTGACTTTTGAGTATCATATTGTTGAGGAAAAGCATGTCATGTCATATATTGATCTGAAATATATCACAGACAAGATTCCTAATAACATTCTAAATGTTGATACCTAAGCCAAGAGGTATGGGTATAATTCCTCTTCAGCCTCAATGTTTTCAAACTGCAACTTGAAACTTGAATTTTAATAAAACAATTTCCATCTTCACAAAATAATACTGGAGTACTGAGCTTCCAAAGGCTGACACCTCTATGATGATATATACAGGCCTCACTGGGGGTTCTATTTGCATATGTACCTTTTTGGACTTTGTGGAATGAGATATCCTAGACCTACTTCCACAAAGCTCCTCCATATGAACTCATGTTGTTCATTTATCTTATCTCCCACCTTTCTTTGAAAGCAGGGTCCAAGATGGTTTACAAAATAAATTAAAACAAAGTACATCTAAAAGCCAATCATTTGAACCACTGAACAAAACTAAAAAAAAAAGAAAAAAAAAGGCAAGCATATTAAACCCAAGGACTGAATTTAAAAAGTGTAAAAGCATTTCAAATCATAATAAAAAGAGAAGGAAGTACAAATTCCCCATTGTCTATTCAGAAGTAAATGCCATTCAGCTTACTGGGGCTTCTAGCTAAACAAATATAAGATTGCATCCTTAACTCTGCTGAAAATAGACCAATTGAAATCAATGGGGCAAGATATTGATGACTAACTTAAAACCTCTAATTTCAGTGTATCTGATTTCAGTACTGTTGTTTGTTACAGGCCTTCAAGTAGTTTCTTACTTACAGAAACCCTATCATGGGATTGTTTTGACCAGATATATTCAGAAGAGGGCTGCTTCTGCCTTCCTGTGAGGCTGAGAGTGTGTGTCTTGCCCAAGGTCACAAAGTGGGTTTCTATAACTAAGTGGAGATTTGAATCCTGATCCCCCAGAGTCCTAGTCCATCATTTACTACACGGGCTAATTTAAGCATTGTTAAATCAGACTCCAAACAAGAATGATTAGACTAATGTTGTGAGGCTGAGGGAATGCCCATATGCTTCGGTTAATATTTGAGACAGGATTTGAGGCAATGATCTCTAATGCTCTAAAAATAAAGGCTCCTTCTACAATGTAGTTTTCTTTTGTGTCTTGATAATACATTGCCAAAGTGAAGAATGCCAAAGAGGAGCCACAAAAACTATCAGAGGAGTTGGCTGATGATCAACCCTTCACGTGGTTTGCTTAACTGATAATTAAAGAAGGTGTGTAGAGGCATGTCTACTACATACAATTACAGGGTGTCTCCACCAAGGAGGGCATTAGCATTGCAAAATTTAAAAGAAAGTGAGAAAGTTTCGGCTGAATTTTTAGCCAGGAAAAGGCGGGGGAAAGAATCTTGCCCTGGCAGTGAGAACGACAGCTGGGTAGGAAAGTTGTGGGAATTTGAAAGGATGGCTTGAAAAAGTGCTTCAGGGAACAATCATTATGCTTTCAGGAAAAGGTACAGTGTGATGTAATAAGTTATTCCCATCTTTAAAGTAGCAGGGACCAAGACTGCAGCAAGCAGCTGGGAATTCAGCAATGAGACACCAGCAGACAATCGTATCCTGACTATGGAAGAAAGATCATGTTTAATCTAGGCTTGGCGTCTCAGACTCCATATTTGAAACAGATTTCTTTCTACTGTAGCTCTCTTGTGAGTAGCCTGAAGATGTGTCTATACCTGCATGTTCTTCACTAATTGAATGTAACATTTAAGCCCTCTTTACTTGTTGAGTATACTTACAAAAAAAAGGGTGTGACAGAGAGATCATACTATTATCCTATTTTCAAAATCTGTTCCTTAGGATGGGGAACCTATAGCCATTCAGATGCTCTGGACCATAACTTCTACCATCCCTTGCCGTTCTCCATACTGGAGAGGGATGATGGAAACTGTAGCCCAAAACATCTGCAGGGTCAAGACTGCCTCACCCTGAGGCCCTTTCACACTACCCTATGATTCCACTTTAACTGCCATAGCAAAATCCTACAGAATCCTGGGATTTGCCATTTATGGCAAGGCATTTAGAATTCTTAGCCAGCAAGTTCCAGTGCCTCACCAAACTACAAACTGCACGATTCCATAGGTGTTGCCATGGCAGTTAAAGTGGAATCACAGTACTCTATTTGTGCAGCATGAAAGGACCCCTGGTCTTCCACGATTGCCCTCACATGTCTATTGGTATGTGAAGGTTCCTTTTTCCTAGTTCTTGGGCTCTATGGGGAAAGATGGAAGATGGAACCAACTGGTTACATAACACTGGGAAGAAGCCAGCAGTGCAGGCCATTCTTCAGAAAACTTTTGTATATGTAGAAAAGGCAAAAATAAGGGTTAAATAATAGCTCCATAAGTAGAATGGATAACCTGGATAACCATTGCTTAAGAGCTTGCAATTTTCAAGGCACCGCATAAATATGTACAACAGCCACTGGTCAGAAGTAAGGTTTAAATAAAGAAAGTGAGTGCAACAGCCACTGCAAACCTACTGATTCCATAGAGCTTTTCCAGTTACTGCATTTACCTTAAGAGAAATGATTTTATTTAGTGGCAGTTGTCATTCAGGGGACTTTCACATTGCACAATTATAGTATGATTCCACTTGAACTGCTATAGCAACCTCCTTTGGAATACTAGGGTTTGCATTTGTTCTTGTTCTTGTTCTTGTTGTTGTTGTTATCATCATCTTTATTTCTACCCCACTTTTCTTCTTGAGAGAACTCAGAGCAGCTCTGGTGAGCTCACTACCCCTTCCCCTAAACTGCAAAACCTAGAATTCCAAAGAAAGAAACCATCACTGTTAGAAGTAGAATCCTAGTGCTATAATTAGGTAGCATAAAAAGTTAGTGTTACTGCGTGGTGAGTCCCTGAGTCATATAAATACATGTGTGAATGACCTTTTGAATGACCACTTTCCTCAGGGACTCACCACCGTGGGTCCCTGTAAAGCGTGGTTGTCTACAAGGTCAGAAACACAGAGAATTTTTTCACCATGGTGTCAGTAGACCAGGAATTTGCAATTCATCCGAACATGAATCACCAATCCCCTGCTGAACTGGTACCCCACTGAGATAGCCATAACCAGATCATACAATTATAAAGTGTTGGAACAGCCATCTCACATGTACAATTTATGTAAACGTTTCATACAGTACTGCCATCAGAATTAATAAGCCTTCCCCACAGCAGAGTACGAATGTGTTTACTGATCCAGAGCTTGGAAACATTCATAAATTGGACTACCACTCCCAGGTTCCTTTAGATAGCATGGCTGCTCACAATACTATCTGGGGCATCTGTACATATTCTGGAATCCATTTTTCCTAATCTAGGCATTTTCATACATTTCAAAAAATCCTAGAGTTGGAAGAGACCACAAGAGCCATCAAGTCCAAATTCCTGCCATGCAGGAATACACCATGAAAGTATCCCTGACAGAAATCCAGTCTCATTTTCTCCACTGATTATAAGTTTATGCATCTAATTCAGATATACATGTGTTTAGTTATGCACATTTTTTCAAGCATATGCACAGTTTTGTGCTCATTTCTTTTTCACCAGAATGTCTTTTACATCTGTACCTCACTGTGCAGTTATTTTGGTATTACAGATGCTAATAATGTCAGCTACAGATTTTGCAAAGCCTTTCAGCAAAATATTCTCGGTGTTCCCACCACACATCCTAAGTCAATGAACATCCATGCCACTCTCACCACTGCCATTTACTTACCTTCTCCCCCTGAAGCCAGGAGGGGAAAAGTTGAATGGAATTTTTTTTCATAGTTTCATCAATAATTACATGTTTGAAGAGCATAGGTGAAGAGGCAAAGAAAAGATCACTGGAAGAAGACTCAGGAGATGAGGCCTTAGCAATTACCCAATGATGCTACTTCCTAATGGATGTTGAGTGGCAGGCAATAGTATATAACTCATTAACAAATGAATTCATGCTTGAGTTGGTAATGGATGTGGAGACATGGAGACTAGGGACACTCTCAACCTGTGAGAGCCACAAGAACTTGGGAAGCCAGGTTCTAGTTCCCACTAAACCATATAATCCAACTTGTAACCTTGGGGCAGTCATTCACTCTCAGCCTGACCTGCTCCATAGCATTGTTGGAAGGATAAAGACCAGAGGAAGAGAATGATATATGCATCCTGAAACTCTTCAGAGAGAAAGTCAAATATAGAGGCAACTATTAAATATTAAAATTCAGTCAGTTCTCAACTTTTATGAGTTTAACTTTTGAAAATTTGATTATTTATGAGTTTGTAGCTGCTGCTTAACTAGCAATGTAGTTATAGGTGTAGGAAGAGATAGTACTGTAATTACAGCGAGCAGTTCTGCCTTACCCCCTCATTCTTCTTCTCATCCTGCTGTTCCCCCTGTCCAAAACTCCCCCCATGCCTTCTCCAAGACAACATGGGGTGGATCCTCCTCCTCACCTGGCACAAACACTGTTCAAAAAGAGACTTGTGCACATGGAAGTCAGTAACTCTGTTCCCAGAAGCAGAAGATCACAAGCACTGTCTAAATATGGACTTCTACATATGGACATCATTAACTCTGTTCCCTGGAAACAGGGACCAGAAGCATTGTCCAAAGAGGGATTTGTGTAGATGAAAGTCAATAATTCTGCTCCCCAGAAGCAGAGATCACAAGCATGGTCCAAAAAGGGACTTCTACATGGAAGTCAAAATCTCTCCTCCCCAGAGATACATAGCAAACTGAGAGACAAGACACATGAGTGAGATTGTCTCCATACCTACCAGCCTCACTCACATGTTTTGTTGGAGAGGAGGAGGACAAACCCTATGAGGATCTAGATCCTTTTCTGGAGACCAGAAGGGACAGTGGAGGAGGCAATCTCTGCGCAAGCAGGGTGTAGCCCTTGTGGTGTCACAGCAGCAAAGTGAGTTATGGGTAGGCAGAGCTGTTGGTGGGAAAGGAGATGAAGAGAAGCGACCGCTTGTCTTAGCAGCTGCAAAAATCTCCTTTAAGGTCACCCTTCTCTTTCTTCTTCTCAAGAAGAAAGATGATACTGAAGGAAATTTTTGCAGGATCAGAATCTCTACCATGCATGTTTGGAAGGGGATAAAGAGATTCACAGGTTTTTTTTTTACTTTCGTGGTGATTTTGCACCTCAACCTATAAACTATAAACTATAAACTTTATAAACTTATAAACTATATACTTTATAAACTATAAACTTTAATTCTATAGAAAATTTGTAACATTGGCTTCTTGTTCATAAACTTGAATGCAAAAATTTAGACCTGAATCCTATGGGTGTTCCACGAATCAATGGGATGGTATTCAATGAATCAATGATCATTCAACAACTGATTCAGTGGGTCTACTCTGCTTTAGATTATTGGTATGATTCAGGCCTAACTGTGGAACAAGGTTTTTTTTTCCATATTAGAACTTTTTGTTCCAACTGTTTTTAAGACAAGGATCTACTTGTATGACTACAATGGATGCAATCCTGTGTAGTTACTTAACACAGCACAGTAGGTCTGCATGTAGACCTATACTGGGCTGAGCCATCTACTACCACCATGATTTAGCGAACAGCCTCTGAATCCCTCCATGTAACCATTCCCTGCCTCTTGTGGAACAAGCAGGATTGCAGAAGTCACTGTAGCCAAATATTAAGTGATGACAGCAGAGCATTTGGCTATGTCTCTGTAGCCAGCTGTCAAATGATGACAGCCATACTGAAGCCTCTGAGGACCTTAGCAGATCTCAGTGCTGATGTTATTGTTTCATGTTTGACCACAAGGAGTTGCTTCTGTGTTCCTCTCTGTGCTTAACCTGAAGCAGAGTATAGCCACATGAGGTGCTTGGGGTGAGCTCTGCAGAAGAAGGAAGAAAATACCCATTTCCAGTACCCAAGAAATTATATACACACACCTAAAAAAACGTACACATATGTATGATCTTAATTGGATGCTAGCCTATGTATGACAAGGAATGTTATTTTTCTAGCTGGATTAGCAAAACTTGTAGCTAATGTTTGCCAAGAATGGAAACAGCAGTTTTCCCAACTAATTTTCAACTCACATTTTGTGTGTGTGTGGGGGGGCTGCAATCATAACCAGAAATAGTGGGCTTTTGTTTACAGCAAATTATTTAGATGAAACATTCACTGGAAAGAAAAAGACAGCTCCCAGCCACACACAAAATTGTTGCTTTGACATCAGATGCTATTTGATGGAAATATCTCACATTTGACTTCAATATTTGAATTCAGTACCTGACAGCTGACATTATTTGACAATTGACACTTGGCAGTGTCTCAGAACTAAGCAAATCACTGGTAGAGAATTTAATGGGAAGGGGGCCGTAGAAAGGTGCAATGTTGTAAAAAATCTGGCTAAAATATTCCACCCACTCTACCCATGTAGAATGAAGAAAAGAGTCCCAAAATAAGTGTCAGATAAGCCTCACAGCTACTATGGGTGCCAGAGAGCAACAGCACTTTGCTAAACATACATTTCTAAAAGACTTCTTTTCTATTTAAATCACTTTTACCAGATCATAGAAGCACCTATGTACATTTAGGGATGTAAAATTTGACTATTTCATTCTTATATGCAAGGAAGAATAATTTCCACAGTTTTTACTCTACTGCCAGAGAAAATGTGCTATTTTCACCCCAAGTTTTAAATCTTAAAGTGTTTTGGAAATTGATTCTCCATAGAAGTATGTGTAGTGGATTTTTTGCTGGAAAATCATATTTTTAGTGTAGAAACTATGTTTTTCATGAAAAAATATGGTTTCCAGAAACACACATGAGTGTTTTGTACAACATTGGTATTTGGTGTGCCAAAATCATTTTTCTACTGAAAAAAACTAATCTAGGGCCACATTTCTTTAACCTGAAGAACTGTGAAATGTATAGGAAACTCCATCTAAACCAAACAACTAAACTTAATGAAACCTCCAGGCATGGACTCCCAGGCCCTTTTGAGTGATGACTGTTGGTCGTTGCTCTTCCCAAATCCATAGTTCTTATTGTGAGGACCCTCTCAGCCCTCACAGGGACTTACAGCTTCAAACAGGTGAGTAATGTAGGTTCCAAAGGTGAACCCAGGTCTTGGATTCTTTAGTTTCAAGACTTGGAAATGACAAATCACCATAAATTTGCATATGAGTGCTTGTCAACCATGTTCCTCAGCATAGAGGTGGGCAACTGTCAGTGTCCTTCAGTATCTTGGAGGGTCTCCTTCAGTATCTTGGAGGGTCTCCTTTCCCCACTACAACACACCATCCAGATTAAAGAAACTTAAAAATATTGAAATCAGCCTGTATGGGGAATCAATTTAGTTACATTTTTGGGCACCCCTGAGTTGTTTTAGTCCACAGAGAAGACTTTATTTAGTAAGGCAGTGAATTGGAACTCAACATCCAAATTCCTTTCGGATTAAATAAAGTCCTCTAATGGACCTGAAACAGATCAGGTCAGTCCAAAATGTGTTCACATTGCCCCCTTTCCCAGCCTGTAGGAGTGTGGAGAAGTGTCTTGGATTATTTTTTTAATACTTTTAAAAATGGGAAATGGTGTACAAAACCAACCCCAAGGCTCTATGTAGCCTATACTTTGACCATAGTTTGGGAATCTCTCTGGACAGGAAGATATGAAGTCAGGAAGTAAGGGAGGAATGCCAACTGAGCTGTTTTTACTGTTAGTGTCCATTTCTGCACTGTCATAGTGCACACATCCAGAGTAATGTATGACCTGGAAGTAGTAGCTTGCCTTTCTGGTGTATAATACAAAAATATACTATAGATATGTGTACAGGTCCAATGAGGCACCCCAACTTCCTTGTCTGCAAGTTTCCACTTAACTTTGGTTGCAATTTACATTCTTTTCTTTGAAAACTGTGTAACATATCTTCTCCTCTCAAATGAATTGCATTAAGTGAATTTATGCACAGTTTCCAAACGGAGAAGTGACAAGTTGTATTACTCAACTGACATCGTAGATTCTCTCTCATTACTGACAGTCTGTGCATGTTGCTGAATGTTCAATCCAGACTGGAGCACTGGAGTGATCTTCTGCACTATCACATGAACTTTCACATGAAGTGTTTAGACATCATACTTTGTTGCCATATTCACCAAAGCCACAATACTCCCTCCCTTAGTGCAGCCACCTGAATTTCAAAGTGGGTTTGGGGTGCATTCACAATTGTGACGATGGCACCATTTATTGTAAGTGTGAATATGAAACAGTTTACAAGGGCATAAATCTAACTTATGGCATCCTAACTTGGCAGGATGCCAGCCACAATCTTTGACTCAGTTCCCAAATAAAAAGAAATTCAAACACTGGAAAATGAAACAGTTTGAATTGGAATATCCAATCTATTAACACAGGCATGAACAACGATAATGGTTTCTTTCAGTATTCCAAATATTAATATACTCATGACTGCAATTTGCAGTCCGCAAAGGAACCCATCTTTTGGTAAGCAGATTTCTTTCTTTCATACCTACCTATCACAGACCCAGTTACCTGAAAGACCTGTATTGTCTTGAACTACTCTTTGAAGCCAGGGCCACAATTTGCATCTTACTGTATCTTATTACATTCTGATTCCACTCTCACAACTATGTGCGTGTGTACGTGCCTTCAAGGACCCTGCCAAATTATGGTGATGCCATGAATTTCACCAGGTTTTCTTAGGTAAGGAATACTTAGAGGCAGTTTTGCAAGTTCCTTCCTCTGAAATATACCCTACAGTACCTGGTACTTGCCTCCCATCCAAGAACGATCCAGGGTTGACCCTGCTAAGCTTCAAAATCAAAAAGGATCTGGTACCTTTAAGGATATTGAGGCCCTCTATAACTATGGCCTTTTCCGCACAGGGGAATTAAAATGGTGCAGTGCGTCCTCTACAGAGGTCGTTTGCACCTCGGAGTAGACTAGGTTCGGACTACTTACCAGAGATCCGCACCTCAGTCTGCTCCGAAACGCTCCCAACTAGTTCTCCAGCGCACTTTTCAAAGACCGGAAAAAAGAGGTTTCTCATTTTTCTGGAGCGTGCCATTGAATGCCTGCTCCTTTGTGCAGATTCGCAGACTTGCACCAATGCGAGCCTGCCATCTGCAGAGGGCGGGCTTTAGGCGTGGTGAGCTTCGCGGTTGGTTGGGACCCATGACCAACCAGAAGCCGCCATTTTGGAAGCCAGAGCAGTGCGGATTGAAGACCTCGCACTGCTCCGATTCACCCTGGACAAGACTGAGGAGCCAGAAGATCCAGTGAGTAACGGCATGGAGCGATTCCCTCGCCTCATGCGAAAATGGCCTTAGTAACTGTCCTTAAACTGTCCATCAGTGCATCTGAAGAAGTAAGGAAGTAGATTAATACCCAGAAAAGCTCACACTGAAACAACCCATTTAGTCTCAAAGATTCCTTTTCCCATCATCCTCATTTTCCTTATTGTCTTCCTCTCCAATGTTCAACATAGCTGTGAAGTTTCTTGATAAAGTCTGAATAAGAGAGAATGAAATAAAGATTGTGTGTGTGCATTTGCCCTTAGCATGTACATCCTGGAACATTTAGTGTCAGTTCTAACTGGATTCTGGTATGATGCAACTAGATTAGGAAGTTATTTTTGTCTTCATTCATACCTGAGAGCACAGGAAGAGTCCTTGACAAAAAGTTATCAAATGTGAGGAGACAACTTTTTATCTGCCTGAAAGATCCCTTTCAAAAGAGAGCAGATCAGGTTAAAACATCATTCTTGTCTTTCTTTTTTGCTTTCTTTCTTCAAGCACACCTGTTACACGTGGTTTTAAAAATAGCAAGTCCACAATGTACCTAGTAAGCAGAATTTCCTTTTGCTATCCTGCAATGACCTTGCAAATGCATGCAAGTAGAATATTGATTCAATTTACACATGAATGATAAACGCTTTTGGCTTGCAACAAAGGTTACCTAATAGTGATAATTATATAGGCACAATAAGAATCTTAACCTCTTTATAAGATTTGAGGATGCAAAGCTGAGGGGGGGAATGTCAAATGAACTATTTTTAATTAGTGCATATGAAAGCACTGACATAGTGCATGCATTCACACTAAAGTAAGCTCTGTACTTAGTGTCTGCACTTCTGGTATATAATACAAAAAAAATTATAATGATTTTCAGTACAGGCCATAAATCCTTGCTTATTAACTTGGATCATACCGTAATTTATTCCCCCCCCTTTTTTTTTAATGCATAGCATATCTCATCCTCTCATGTTTCCAAATTTATTGGGTCAAATGCACACATACACACATATACAATGTAAAGAAAAACATAACATTTGTGCAAATCCCATTTTCTCTATTGGCAGTATTAATCTAATTTATTAAAGTCTGCAGTTAACAAAATCATCTCCAAGCTTGGACCTTTCCAAATAGAGCAGAGCTCATAGGTTCAATGAATTGAGACAATTTCTTCAAGAAAAGTATACATGTAAACAGCTAATAGTCATGATGGCTTTATGCAACTGGGGCTAGCTCTCAAAATATTTTGCAGCTTAAATAATCTCTAGAGCCTTATCACCATCATCATGGACACTTCTGTTCCTCCACTCCATGTAGAAAAAAAACAAGTTGACCAGCTCAGTGCTAGAATAGGAACAATGTCTTCTGCTGCACCCGAGGGCAGAAAGCTTACGAACAGACTATACAGTGCACTTGAGTCTGGCTGTTCCACATCCTTCAGCATCTGCTGCCTGAGATGGCCCTGTTACTCTGCCTTATGGTAGGGCTGGCCCTGTGGGTAACCTCCAGATTCAAAGGCACTACTCCACTTGAGGATGGGAAATATATTGAAAAATATTTTTTTTAAAAAAATGCTCAAAATGTGTTTCTCACATTTCAAAAAGCCCTGGACTGACAAGAACCTTTACAGTTTCACACACAGTTGTTTTGCAAAGGAAACAGCATTTTTTACTTAGAAGATAATACTTCTGCACCCATAACTAAGCAAGGGACTTTTTCCTTACGCTCAGGGCTTACCTTCAAGGGATCCTCCCTCATTTCTGATTGAAGACTGTAGCTTGCAATTTTGCACAAATATTATTTTCTGAGCAGAAAATGTTGTTATCTGGAACACAAAAATACAACTTTTATGCAGAATAAGTGCTGCACTTCAGTCTTTATTTGAAGTTTTTGAAGATTTATTTGCAGCAAGAAGAAAATTGCTAAAATTACTCTCTTCCTTCGAGAAACAAATTAGTGAAGAATTACATCCCTAATTGCTACTGAATATCAGTTTCTGCAGAACAACAACATGAAAGGGCTATCCATCTTGCTTGTGGTTTTCCTGTGGGCTTCAGCTTGGCCCAAGTAAGAAACAGAATGCTGGACAGGAGAAATAGAAGCATCAGTCTAGCATAGCTCATCTTGTGCTCACGGATCTTGTTTATCATTCGTAGTATCGCATAATAAGGCATAGATAAACCATCCACAATGCTGATCTGTTTGGATCTATATGGATTATGTTGAGATCACTGCAATTACCTACCCTTCCTCTCAAACCTTATGCAGTCTTTTCATTCGGATAGCATTTAGGAGAAAAAAAAATTACTTTCACACTTCACCTTTTATTGCCACAAATTCAATCCATTTCTCTGAGAAGGAACAGGAGGAAAAGTCCCAAACTGTGATTTTTTTTAAGAAAGCTATATTCTGTATCACAAGATAAGCAAATTTGAAAGGCTTTACATTTCTCCTTCCTCCTAATGGCTGGCTTAACGCTCTTGATGCACATTAGGAACCATAGGCGGAGGGAGATGAGTTTGATACAAGTGTACAGAACTGTGGAAATGGAGCTGAACTGCTCCAAATTGAAGTCTGTGTAGCAAGCAATTTGCAAAAAGCTTTAGCACATCAAACTTCTATTAAAACCTGACACTTTTGGTATAAAGGGGCTGGCTGAACAAGGTGAAATGGCACCCTTTTTAAGGCCTTGATTTTGTTAAATGATTGCTTTGGAGCCGTTTCCAACTGCAGCAGTGTGAAAAAGGATCCATACCCCAGGTAGTACTGGCCGTATTTTTTAAATCCCAAAACTGCACAGTTTTGTTCTTAATTTTTATTTAGTTTTGGACTTTGACTTGTCCAGACTGGGAGTGGGACGAGGGGAGGAAAAAGGATGCAGTGGCAAAACCAATAGACCAGAAGAAAAACTATCCAGCAACAGAACAGCTGAGCTGATGCCTCTGTCTTTGTGTGCATCCCTATCATTGACTCCTTTGGTTGAGACATATGTGTCACCAGCTTGGTCACACTGTCGGCATGAATGAGCTTTATAGCCGCTTGAGCAGTCAGAGTTCACAATTCTGCTGGTGCTTCCTTCTGACCTTCAGCTGCCAATTCAAGCTAATGAGAGCAGCTTGAAAACAGGAAATGTACCAGAGGCAATTCCAGCTGAGCTGGAAGATCAAGGGTTTTTTCCTTGTACTCAAGGCCTGCCTTCAGGAGAGTTTCCCTCACTTCTGGTTGAAGACAGTAGTTTGCATTTGACCGAGACCATGTTGAATGGAAGATACCAGGTTGGAACTACATGGAATAGGCCCATACCTTCCAGCATTTCATAGCTGAATATCAGGACACACGTAACTGAACAGCATCACAATGTGGTCAAAATGCAATAAAAAGGCAAAAGTTGTTATTGAGGACACACAAAACTCCTATTTTAAGGAGAAAAAAAACCTGGAATTTATGTGCTGAGTTTAGAAAAGCCTTACAAAGGGGTGGGGGAATGAACCAAATGAGAAGGGCAAAATTTCATCTCCTCCTTTCCCTCCAGCTGAGCTAACTGGATGAAGACTACTTTTTCACTTTGAATTCAGTTTGCAACAATTGAAGTAAACTGACGAGAAAGGAGGAAAGTTGGAGGAGGAGAGAGAAATGAGGCATTTTAAAAGTAGCTGAAAAAGTGGAGTGTCTGTCCAGTCTGTCCCTGCCAAGTCAGGATAGTTGGTGGGTATGCAAACATCAAAACTTAAACACAAATGTTTCTGCAAGCTACAGAGAGTGATGAGTAAGAACTGTGGACTAAAATGTCCTGAATATATGTACATCAGAGCAGAGAAATGATGAAACAAAAGATAACTCCTCACTCAACAAGAGCTGTGCAGTCATTGACTAGGAACCCATAGGTGGCATGCATTGACTCGAAACTCCAATCATGTCACCATATGTACTTTTAGGATTCTAAGAAAGGAGTTATCCTCTATTTCCTTGTGCAATATCCTTTGTTCTGGCTGAACAAAGGCAGCTGAGGAGAGGGCATCCTGACCAAAGCTCTGTCTCTCAGCCACTGATAAGCTGTAGGGAAGTTCTCAGTCACACTGTGGCTGCCATTATATTTCGGGAGAAGAAGGAACAGGCTTACACTGGGAGCAGAGCCAGCTTTGTCTTCCCTGTGTACACAAAGGCAACTGAAACACTTCCCAGATGCCCCTGCAGCAAGCCAGTGGCTAAGGAATGGATCTGAGACCACACTCAACCCTCTACTGCTGTGGATGTGAGGACGAAGAAGCACCCTTCACCTCTCGCCATGACAGTGTGAATACACTAGGGGAGACTTGCAGTCCACTACTGTGCTTGTTGGATCTAGACCAGGGATGAGCCACTTTGTTAGAACTAGGGGACAATTTTTCACTCACAAAGCCCCATAAATGCCACCCTCTCTGAGTACACTAACAATATTTCTTAAGTTGCATATTGGGAAAAATACAGGACACAAATGAATTAAACAACAACAAAAACCCCACCACTAACAAAAGAAATGTGGCTCATGGAGGTACACTTTCTCCTACTCTTATGCAAAAGGTCGTATGTGTTAGTTCTGTAAAATTAATATTTTGAATTATCAACAAAAGTTCATTTTTAGTGAGGAGGGGAAAAAAAGCTTTATTAGAGAACTATATGTTTGGAAGAGTGGAAATAAGGAGTTTCTGCTGCCACTGGCTACATGGAGAGAAAGAAAGGAGGAAGTCATATCGAGAGTAGAGGTGTTATTTCTGCTATGGCACCCCTAGTGAGGACCCCCAGATATCCTTTGATATCATTTAATTTGGCCTTAGCTGGACTGGTTGCGATTACCTCATCTCACGTGTTCACAAAGTTCTCCGGATAAGCACGGACAGAGAGTGGCCGTTAATGGTTTACATTCCATTTCTCTTTGTAGCCAGCAACCCAAAACTCGCCCGAAGCTTTAGGGAACTTCCCGCCACAGACTCCTCAATAGCCACGTGGCTCTCAGTCAAATTACTCTTGTGAGTTGGGCCATCAACGTCTCGGCCAAAGGTATTGTTTCTACATGCAAATCCCATCACGCTAAACCTGACCTCACCAAATCCTTTTGTCCAGCACCGAAACCTCTTTTGTTCTCCTTCGGGACTGCCATAGCCAAAAGGCACGATCTTCCCTATAAAAACCCTTCATTTCTAACCGATCCTCGGATCACGTTTGACTGCCATCCCGCCCTGCCGTTGGTGTGTTTAAAGGACTCCCCTCAGCGCCCCCACACTGAGCTTTCTTCCCCAAATCTCCAACCTCTCCCCAGGACTACGGAACAGGTCGTATTGCCTCTCCCTATAACTCTCTGTCTTTTCTAAGCTAGTTAGTTTGTGTTCGTCTTCTGTTTTATTCTTAATAAAGAATTGTTTATTGTTTGGAACCACCTTGTCTAGCCACTCTCTAACCCGACGCTGTAGACATAGGGTGAAAGATCTCACTTCGTTACCCTGCCTCTTGCTAGCAAAACCAGTGCTCTGAGTTCTAATTTCCCCATCTTTAGTATTTTTAATTGGCAAAGCCGGGTGCCCCTTGCAGGACCCCCACTTTCCAGGGTAACAGAGTGGTGGAGAATGCGGGCAACCCCGGTACCCCCAGTTTGAGAAGGCGTCGTGAACCTCCTCAAATCGGGCAGTACTGACTTAGGGAACGGTCAGAGAGTGGTCTTTAGATCGCAGTCAGGCAGGACTGTGCATGTGTCCCATGTCTGTGTGTAGTTTAGTTCTATCTGGGTGGTAATCTGTACCCCTTATTTTGTCCTGGGAATCACCTCCCTTCTTGGGTCTGTCGTGGGCTGGATTCTTTGTGCTGTAGGCCTAGCACAGGGAACAGTCTACACACACCCAACACTTTAGCGGCAAGGCACACGTCTAGCACTTTAGGAAAGGAACGGCCCCGTTTGGCGCTCCTTTTCCTGCAAAGTTTGGTTCAGTTTGAAGGAGACCCGGGAAGACCCCCGACTCCTCTTGTTTGCAGGCAAGAATCCCGTTTGTAAGCCGTAAGGGTAGGAATCCCTGTTGAATTGTGGGTAGGAATCCCAAGCTTTGACCAACAGAGGGTAGGAATCCCAACTTGGTCTTTGTGGGTTTTAGCGGTTAATCCAGAGGTGTAGGAAGGGCCCCCTCACCCAGAAAACCAGTCAGGGACGGTTAGGATCAGTGGTACCTTTCCCTTCTTCCCGCCGTTTGGCCAGATGGTGCTAAGAGTTCCTCTACAGAGTTGAGCTCCCTCACCCCCTCTGCAGTGAGTCGGATAACTCCTGTGGAGCCCCTTAGGTCGGGTGCGACCTCCCCATCCACCAACCATTCCCTCAGTGCAGCCCAGATTTTGGCTTGCCTTAGCAATGGCTAAGGAGGGCCCTAGTGCAGCAGTTAAGGACCTCCTGCGTGAGGAAGAGGTCCATGGAAAATTAGAGAAGTGGGTACTTGGTAAGAGAAAGTGCCCCTGGAAGGACTCCGTTTTTCAAATGGAAGACCCTTTCACCTCCCTTCATGAAGCATATGCCCTGGCTAGGAAGTCTAAGAACCCGTTTGGTCCGGCAAAGGATTCGCTGGCTGTGTGGAGACTTTGGCTTGTGGCCAGAGACGCTAGTGCGGCCCTAGTAGAGACCCGGGCTAAGCTAGCCACAGTAGAACAGGAGAACACCCAGCTTTATGCCGAGGTTGAGGCTCTGCGGGCGGACAAGGTCACATTTGCGTCCGTTGCGCAAGCCTCGGCCCAGAAGGTGAGCGAGCTCACCCTGGTTGCCCAGACTTGGGAGGAGAAGGCTTGTGCCTTAGAGGCCAAGCTGGATCAGGCCCGAGCGGCAACTAAGTATATGGTAGGGCAGGTCAAGGAACAGCAAGAGGCTGTCAGTCATGCGGCTTGCCATCAGCGAATCGCCACTCTAGAGAGCAAACTCCAGACCCATAAGGCCATCATTTCAGCCGTTTGTCCGGAGTTGCTCCCTTCTTTCGCCACAGATTCGGT
The DNA here is from genome assembly GCA_948474755.1 of Ctenosaura bakeri. Lineage (NCBI taxonomy): Eukaryota > Metazoa > Chordata > Lepidosauria > Squamata > Iguanidae > Ctenosaura > Ctenosaura bakeri. The sequence goes on along the minus strand of CAOLHI010005029.1, from coordinate 51,471 downwards.
CTGGGAACCCGCGCTCCTCCAGGAGTACGCTCCTGTCTCCCCGACGGAGACCTTAGATTGGGACGCCCCTAAGGCCCCAGTGCGGCCCATAGAAACCCGGACCATGAAGAAAAGGACAATGCAATTAGAAGAGGGCGAATCCAAAGGACCCGAGGTGGAAGAGACGCAGGTCACAGAAACCCGAGTTCCCTGGAGAGCCACAGAAGCAAAGGCCATAGCGGAGCAGTTAGGCCCCCTGAATCGGTCCACTGGCATACTTTGGTTAAATGCTGTAATTAATTCACATCCAACCACCAATGGACAGGACCTCACACAATTGGCACGATTGTGCATGTCCCCAACTGAACTCCCTGCCCTAGAATCAGTCGTTGCGGTCCGCGGCTTAGTTTCGCTTGAGGCACATGACTGGATGCGGGAAGTGATTAGGTTACTCTGGCCCAGTCAGAGTGCCAACGTGCTCTACGTCATGGAACAACAGGGTCCTCGAGAGAACCCTGAGGCTTACATGGCAAGGAAGCAACTGTTGGCCATTCTTGCCGAGAAGGTCCGCTTGACCGCCCGAGGGCACAACTTTGATTCAGAAGAGTTCAAGGCTCTTCTGTACGGAGGCTTGAACTACGAGACAAAGATGGCTCTTGGTCTAGTGGACCCGGCCACAATAACATGGGAAGAATTTGGAAATCGCCTCCGAAGGGTTGCAGACCTGTTGCGTGAGGCAGGTTCCCTTAGACCTCACCCCAAGGCACAGAGAAAGGACTCCGGGAAGTGGGAACCCTTAGCCAAGGTTACCTACTCAAATTACGGGCCCCATTCCCAACATAGGAAGTCCACGCTGACTTCCGTTCCCAAAGGGAATTGGAACTCGTGCCCGGCTCCCCGGCAAGACAGGCAGTGGCAGGGAAGGGATTCTCACAGCCAGCCCGCTGCCCCCAGACAGTCCTTTGAGTCCAGTCCTCCCAAGGGGACCCTGGACGTACAGGATCCCACGGCCCCAACATCTCCCTCAGTTAGGTCCAAAATATGGAATTTGCTAAGTTGATGCAGGCTGAACATGTCCCAATTCGACGGGAGACCCATGAGCGAGCTCCTCGATGCCCTTGAAGGGCATCTACGTAGGGGAAATAGCCAGCCTGTGAGTGCAGTGACCAACGGTCCTCCTCCAGCTGGATATTGCCCTGACTCGGAGCTCTCAGAATAGGGATGCCCTCGGTCCAAAATGTTTCCCCGCAGTGTTGTGGCCAAACTGCAACCACGCCACAAGGGAAAACGCAAGGTGCAGGCAGGCACTGAGACTGAGGGGGGAAGATCTCTTGCCTCCCTGTTAGTGGAACCCAGTGTGGCACCGAGTGTGCTGCACCCCAGACCGGTTAGTCGTTGTGAGCCTGCACCCGATCGTGTCCAGTCCTCTGGATACGGTGTGTGTGGGGGTCACCTCGCACTGACATGGACAGACATCCCTCGGCCCCTGGAAATGTTCTGCTGTAGGTTTTTGTCTTGAGGGAGCCATGCCGAAAATGATGGCCTCTTGGACATCGTTCTCCCACGGAACCACAAGTCAATTGCCTGCAGCGGAAGCACATTCCCACGGCCATCAGATCAGGGACACAAGGTAGATCCGGCTGCGCACTGCGGCACCGCCATTGAGGTCCCCATTGCTGTCCTGTTAGCACCTGGATGAACTGTATGCCCGGACGCGGAGGTGATTACGGCCACTGCCAGCACCTCCATTTGACTTTCTTGCCGCTGCTTCACCTTTAAGGGCCCTGGTGGCACACTGACTGTGACTTTGTTAATTGCTAGCTGTGGCAAGACGGTCTACAGTCTCCTGACGACCGCCGTCCTACCCAGCAAGGCTGTTGGTTATGAGGTCCGTGGGCATAACCCAGGCCTCCACTCCGGATTGTCCAAAAGGGTCTCCAGCAAGGAGTTGGTACTGCTGCTCTTGCTCGTAATTTTGGTGACCCACCAACTATCGCAATGGAAGGAATGGAAGGGTCAGCCGGTTGATTCCACCTCTGTGGCAACCCCAGAGCCGGAAGATACCGGTGCCCCGTGACCCAAATTGAGCTCTTTAACTTGCTAGGTTTCCTTGACTTGCAAGGGAGCACCAGCCACTAATTGGTTCGAGACGCTTGTCTCAATCTATGAGGCGTTCGACAATGGTTGAACGGCTCCAGTCTGCGTAGAGCGGAGGTGGAGTGGCGAACCCCTCCCAGGCTCCCAATAGCTGTAAATAGTTATGCCTGTAGTTTTGTAGTTGTTCTGGCTATAGTGTTAGATTGTTAAGTCTGTTTGAACCAAAAACTCCCATCGGGCTCCTTTTCAGTCATTTCCATTTAATTACAGCAATTGGCTATAACCATTGTCAGTTCCTTCAGTTCTGAGCAATAGGTTGAAGGTTCCAGTGCCTGAGACCCGTCCACACCCCCAGGTGCCGTGAGTGTGTGTGTGAGTGCCACCAGCCATCAGTCGTGTCGAGGGACCCAGCCCGAGATGACCTCAGTTCCAGTATCACAGTTGGGGATCTAATGCCAAACGCTCCCCAACGGACCTTGCCAGATGCCTGCAGCCCCTTCAATTTTCCCACCTTCATCCCTTGAACTCTACCACCTATCACCTCCATAAGCCTTCTCCGGCAAAGCTAGCAAGCCTGGGCTAGCTCGCCTCCAGACTATTTGTTTGCAATTCCATCCTGCCCGCATTTCCATTGAAACTCTTGTTGGAATCCATCAGAACTGTCAAGCTCTGCTCGCATTCCAGTTAACTTTTCTGTATCGGGGGGGGGGCGGTGCCTGGACATTGGCATCGCACCTCTCCCAAACCAGGAACTGTGCATTCACTCCCCAAACCTGAACTATGTGCTTTTGCAACTTCATTTCTGCCTGCCTCAGACCGGACTATTGCAGTCAAATTTTGCACCAGCGCTGATAATTCATGCCCACTTCCCCGCCAAAGCGATCCTTTTGTCAGCCCAGCTCCGAACCAGTGTTGTGCCACTTTGTACTGAATGTTTGCAATACTGCTGATTTCATTGTTGCATTGCCATTACTGTATGATCACGTTCAGTTACTGTTTCCGGAAATTTGCCATTGTACCACTCTGCCATTGTGGCATTCACGCTTGTTGTAAATATGTAGTTAGGAATAGGTTGTGATAGATAGGGAATGTTTTATCAGTCAGTACTGTGTTGAAATTGCTACTGTTTAAATTGCTTGTAAAGTAGTTCTGAAATCCGGTTCCAAATTGGGTGTTATTGTTTGATTGGAAAAATGTGCGCTATTGCCCCCAACACCGCCCATTTTTCGGGGGGGGCTGTTATTTTTGCTATGGCACCCCCAGTGAGGATCCCCAGATATCCTTTGATATCATTTAATTTGGCCTTAGCTGGACTGGTTGCGATTACCTCATCTCACGTGTTCACAAAGTTCTCCGGATAAGCACGGACAGAGAGTGGCCGTTAATGGTTTACATTCCATTTCTCTTTGTAGCCAGCAACCCAAAACTCGCCCGAAGCTTTAGGGAACTTCCCGCCACAGACTCCTCAATAGCCACGTGGCTCTCAGTCAAATTACTCTTGTGAGTTGGGCCATCAACGTCTCGGCCAAAGGTATTGTTTCTACATGCAAATCCCATCACGCTAAACCTGACCTCACCAAATCCTTTTGTCCAGCACCGAAACCTCTTTTGTTCTCCTTCGGGACTGCCATAGCCGAAAGGCACGATCTTCCCTATAAAAACCCTTCATATCTAACCAATCCTCGGATCACCTTTGACTGCCATCCCACCCTGCCGTTGGTGTGTTTAAAGGACTCCCCTCAGCGCCCCCACACTGAGCTTTCTTCCCCAAATCTCCAACCTCTCCCCAGGACTACGGAACAGGTCGTATTGCCTCTCCCTATAACTCTCTGTCTTTTCTAAGCTAGTTAGTTTGTGTTCGTCTTCTGTGTTTTATTCTTAATAAAGAATTGTTTATTCTTTGGAACCACCTTGTCTAGCCACTCTTTAACCCGACGCTGTAGACATAGGGTGAAAGATCTCACTTCGTTACCCTGCCTCTCGCTAGCAAAACCAGTGCTCTGAGTTCTAATTTCCCCATCTTTGGTATTTTTAATTGGCAAAGCCGGGTGCCCCTTGCAGGACCCCCACTTTTCAGGGTAACAGAGGCGGAGAAGCAATGGCACAGACAGTACAAAGAGGGATCACACCAGGGAACCAAGTGAGCCTGCCTCTGTCTCTATTGCCCATTGTAGGAACAGAGTCATTTGTGCAAGCAAGGTTGCATATTTCCTCACATCCAATGCCACATCTAATCCCTGTCACTTGAACAAAGCAGTGGCTGATGGGAAAGGCCTCTAAAAGAGCTACTGCAGAGCCACTGCCAGTCAATATTAGGCTAGATGGACAACTAGTCTGACTTGAAAAAAGGCATCTTGCTGGGTTCTAAAAGTATATACACACTAGCAGCTACACAGCCTTAAACTAAGCAAAGCGAGATTAGGGGGATTGCTATGAAGTGGTATGGAAATGTTGTCTTTTTGCAAGGGCAAGCATTTTCCACCTTCCACCTTGCACTTGAATGGTTTGAGAGAAATTTAAGCTCAGGATTTATATAAGACACACAGCTGTAAAACCAATCAATTTTTTCTTCCAATCGCAATTACATAAAAGCATGAAAATAATAATTCCACAAATGAAAGCTTTTGAAGAGATACAGGAGAAACATGATTTGTCTATAAGTAGCATTTTAATCCGTCCTTTGACACCAGCTATATATTTCAGGCTTCATAATTACATGAACAGGTGAGTAATGTATTCTGCCATCTTCTCTCACTCTCTCCCCCTCTCTTTTAATGTCACTGATTGAAATGCTGTTATATGAATCAACTTAATTTATTCATGCTGTGATAAGCTTTCATCTCTCTCTCTCTCTCTGTATTTCTTCTACATATGTACAGTAACCATTATATATTTCCTGTGCATATGAAGTCCCTTGTTTTCAAAAGGAGAGCTTGCTGCTGTATGCTTTGTGCGGTTCCAGTCTTTTTAAATGAATCATATCTTCCTATGAGTGAAGTTTCTTTTCATCTCTTCCATGGGATATCAGTGAACTAATGTGTATGAACGTATGCTTCTTCTGAAAAACTGTCGTAAGAACCAGGCTTGAGCGAAGACATTTTGCAAACGGAGGCAAATATCAAGAGGTATCTTCTTTGGTTCCATGTAGAGGAGCAGACAAGCCCGGTGGTTGAAACTTACCTCCACAATGAATAGGGACCTTCTTCATATCTGTGGGCATCCAGCTAGTTTAGGAGTGCAAGAAAGGCTGTGCGGAACAGAAAGCTCTCCCCGTCTCCAATGGCAAAGAGGTCAGAAGCCTCAGAGGAGACAGCTGGGGGAAGTTGCCACTATCTTGTGTGGGGAGGAAGAGGAGGACTGAAGGCGGCTTGCTTAGCCTAGCCCAGGACACATGCACATCAGGTCTGCTTTTCTTTTCTCCCTCACTGGTGCAGCAGCACACCTTTTAATCTTATTATCACACCTTGGCTCCCTCCCTTCCATTTATTCATAACCTTGCTTTCTCTAAAACTCACAACCTTAGTGCATAAAAGGGCAAAGCTTATTAAAGGTTACTCCAAAAGGGATGGATAACCTGTGGTAATGTGTCATCTACTATATAAAAGACAATTTTTGCTGCACGTTTGTTTTTTGTCTGCGTCAGTATATAATTGGCTGTGTGAGGCAAGAAGACCTCATATGATTGGCTGGCAGTGAAGATTCCATGGAATCCTGGGGTTTGCAGTTTAGGGAGGGGCCTTTTGAATTCTCAGCCAGAGAGCTCTTGCGTCTCAGGCCGGTTGCTATGGAGATGAGGCCTACCATCAATAAGGATGCCAAAAAATGTTTGGGAGGCATATGTGAGAAAAATTAAAGTGACATAAACAGCATAGCTCATTTCCACAGTTACACTGTCATAGTGTGATTATTCCACTTTCAACATCCTATGGAATCCTGGGGTTTGCAGTTTAGGGAGAGGCATTTAAGAATTCTCCGCCAGAGAGCTCTTTGGTCTCGGTAAACTACAAACCCCAGAATTCCACAGGATGTTGAAAGTGGAATAATAGCACTATAACAGTGTGGTGCAAAAATGGCCATAGTTACAAGGTCTTTGCACCTCACACAGTAGATTGTATGAGTTCTATATGTGAGGAATCTTAAAGCTGAAATTCAAAACAAAAAATGCTTCTAGAAAAATGTAAAGCCATTGCACATATTCAACACAATGGGGGGAGGGAGTCAGTATACCAACGTCACCAGACAGCACAGACTGGATTGAGGACTATGGGGAAAAGTTACAGGTACTGGAATAGGCTGGTTGCTACGGAGATGATGCCTAGCAGCAAGGAGGAGGACAGCGTATTCCCACAGGGACTCAACCTCTGTATGTTAATAACTATGAATACAGATTGCATTGGGAATGGAGAAGACAGTTTTGTGAGTTCTTAAGAGGAAAATAAAAACCCTGGGTAATGCCGGGTAAATATGCTAGTTGTAAATAAAACTGAAGACAATACTCTGTTTAGGCAGAACTTACAAAAAAATGAAATCTTTATTAAAATAACCAACAAGGGAAAAAGTATTGTGGATTCAAGAATATTCAAACAAAATAACAACTTCTTAAAGTTATTTAACTAATTCCTTCAAAACACCACAGTGTTCACCAAGAGAGCTTTCACACACACCCCCTTTGGCTTCCCTTAGCACAAAGGTCTGTTCCCCCCTCAGGGATCCACCTTCTGACCCTTTCAGAAGTGGCTTGGTTTCTTCTCTGCCCCCACACTAGGCCACTGAGAAGATATTCCAAAGGGGTTTTCTAGGAGAGGGTTGACTGGTGCCCTGACTTAGGCCATTTCCGCACTAGGCTGTTATAGCACGATGATTCCACTTTCAACATCCTACGGAATTCTGGGGTTTGCAGTTTAGGGAGGGGCCAGCTGGTCCCTCCCAAAACTACAAACCCCAGGATTCCGTAGGATGTTGAAAGTGGAATCATTGCGCTATAACAGTCTAGTGCGGAAATGGCCACGGAATTCACTCTAAGAATCTTGCCAAAGAAAAGTAGATTCCAAATCAAGCTCCCAGTATATATGCTTTTTGCTGTCTCACCCACAAACACTTCCTCTTGCTAGGGCCGGGGTTTTTCCCTTCAGACAGAGCCAATCTGATTATATAACCCTCTGTTACTAGGCTGCTCTGATAGCCAAACCCCTAGGTTCTGTCACAGCCACTCCTGCCCCTCTTGCATCTGTAGCCTGAGGCACTTGCCTCAAACTGTGTAATAGTAGAAGCAGTCCTAAATCTGATACGAACCCATTAGAAAAGCCCACCTAGGTCCAACAAGGCCTCATAGGTCCAAGAAGTTCAATGTCCTGTTTCCTCACTAGTCAACCAGAACCCATCAGGAAGCTCATAAACAGAAGACATTTATCTTCCTTTCTTCTTACCTTGTAGCAAGTGATGTTCAGTAGCATCCTACCTTTAAACATAGTCATTAGGGCTAGTAGGCTGATCCTCCAAACTGATGAGACACTGATCCACCAAGAATTTTCTTACTGCCCCTTTAAAGCCTTCTAAACTAGCAGCCATCACCTGACATTGCAAAAATGAATTCTTATTGTTTATACATATCATCAAGTGACCTTGGGCTCCAGAACTGAGGGAAAGAAACAGGTACCATGCTCAGCCTCTATTACAGAACAACTTGCTCAAATACAAGCAACAGTTAATTCAGAGCAAGCCTTCTTGGGTCCTCCTGTCACTTGATCCTGCTGAGTTAACAGTCATTGCACACCCAGGCTTTCTCTCTTTATGCTGATGCTGCAGAACGGCAGAGGTCAGGTTGGCCTTTTCTTCTGCCTAGAAAAGGCTCCAACACACCTGAATCAGGTTGCCAGAGACTACAGTTCAAGGTCCTGAGACCTTACAGATATAACACAGCCTCCAACATTGTGTTGTCAAAGCAGATTGGGCCATGGCTTAGTGTTTAATCACTAAGTTCCTATGTGACAATCCAAATGGTGTATTTACTATGCAATAAACACTTCCTACACAGATCATTAGAATCACCTCCAGCTTCTGGCAGGAGCCCTATTCTGCTAGCTACTGTGTTCTTTCCCTGGCACCCTGAGCTTTTATGATAACTTCTCCCTCTGAGATGCTGACTTTTAGTTTTTCCTTTACTTTCAACCTCAATGGCCTAATTATACCCTTGTGGCTGCCAGGTTTCGTGTAGATGCTGGAGGAGTTAAATGGTGTATCTTTAAGGATGCTACTTGGTGTCAACACTGTATGATACCTTGGCAATAATGTTCAAAGCCAAATTTGTCATCTCTAATAGGTGGGAAGTTACCCTCTATAGTCCCACTGAAAGTTCAAGAAGTCCCCAATGGGATGTAAGCTTATTGGTGAGCTGCATAACATACATATTGCATATAAATAGGAGACATAATCTTTTGCAATAGGGTCTGTTTTGGGAACCCAGCCTCCTTGGACTCTTATTTGTTTCTGGAGGTAACTGGGTTGGTTTGGACTGAGGAGAGAAGGTGAAACTACATAGGAGATTTGTTTGAAGAGGTTAGGAATGGAAATAATTTTTCCCAGGCGAGAAAAGGGTCTTCCAGCACTTGAAAATCTCCATTAAGAAGAATAATACAACAAAGAAATGTTGGTGCTATTTTCTCCCACTATTAACAAATTGTAAAGTGTTCTGGGAAATTATTCACTTCAGTGAGTTTTGTGTTACATTATAAATACATTAAAATGTACAGAGTATGGAAATATATATAAAATGCAGCAGAATAAAATTACCGACATTAACAAATATTGTTACCGAGAATAATAACCCAGAATTTCAAAAATTCAACAGCATAGGAGGATTCCAAAACTACCATCAGGAAAATCAAACAATTTGTTGAAATTTTATCTAACCCTGTATTTCTAATCTGTTTTGCAGCCAAAGCAAGAAGAGCAGTTTTGTGTGTTACACAGCCACTGGTATCACACAAAATAAATTAAACCAATTCTACAAGAGAACTCCCATTTCCATAAGTCAGAAGGGGGGCAGTTCTATGAAAGAGACTGATTAATAGATAGTGATAAATGTCTTGCAGATGACATTGACCACAAATACATTGTCTGGGAAATTATTCTGCACAGAAATACATATGGGTTTTCTGCAGTACTGTACAAAATTTTCATTTTCTCCTGCAGTGACAGGAAAACTACATAAATTATTTGTCCTTACAAGCAAAGACACAATGACCTAAGTCCTATTGTTACTCCAGATTAGAGGAGAGCCATTGAATCAATGGGATTTACAGTTTGTTCAATGTTCAATGGAACTAACAGGATTCTAGCCAATAGGTGAAGATCTCTATCCAAAAAGTTCTGAGGGAAAGGAGACACTGAAGAAACTGCAAGGAGAATCCAATCAACCATTCAGAGTGGAGAGAAGAGGGAGTAACAGCATCCTTTTGCTCTCACACAATGATCATCCAGCAGCAACTCTTCAGCTAAGGTATGACATAAATTGAGGCCTACAGCTACATCCCAGGCAAGGACTCTAGCATCATTTTACAGATCTGAGATGAAGTTTGCCTATCTGTGGATTGCTTATTTACTGGACTCCATAACCTCCTGATTTATTGCTTAAGGACATTAAATTATCTATCTGTCTTTATCCTATTACTTCTTCCTCTCTTTCTCCACCTCCATTTAAGTAAGTTCTGTTTGCTACTTTACTATTCAACTACATTGCCACTGGTTGTTTTTAGAAGCATCATGTACTATTGTGGGGTTCCAGAAAGAATTTTCTGAACTTTAAGAAGAAGCTGGTTAACCAGGTATAATTCAAAGTTGCATGGTCTCTGCCTATCAGTTGTTAGTGTCCCAGCTTTTGGCTTCTTATGGACAGCATTTCTAATGGTCTAGGCCTTCTGGGAAGCCTTGGCTCTCACCATCCAGTACCTGACAAACCTAGCTGTCTGGCTGATCTAGGCATCTGGTTTGGTCTCTGTTCCAACCCTTCTGTTCCCAGCTTTCAAAATCTCAACCAATCTAGCCAGCAGTCAGGTTAGTTAGGAGATTGTGGTAGTTATAGTTTTGATGCTGCAAAAAATGTAAATTTTCCAAATCCTGGTCCAGCCTTAAATTATGTCCCTCCCATTAATGCTTGGAATAAATGGACATTATCCTCATCCTCCCAAGGATAATATAGTTCTCTCATAGCCCAAAAGTATCCTGATTAATAGATAAGTCTGATAATTCAACATTTCTGGACATAATTGAATATGCAGCAAGCTTTCAACTTTGCAAGGGTTAGGGGCACAAGATTCCCATGAAGAGGGAAAAAACACAAAGATCTCTAACTACCTCCTCCTCAAACATGCATGCTACAGACTCTGATGCTGCAAAAAATCTCAGTGTTGTCATCTCTCTGGAGGAGAAGGCAGAGGACTCTGCTGTAGGCACCATGATGCCTCTGCCTCACTTTGAGCACCTTCTCCAGACCTCCATCACTTCCAACCAGTCTCCAAGACTTCCCCTAGAAAATAAGACCCTACATCCTTGAGGGGTGCAGACTGGTGGTGGCAGTAGCACCAGCTTATCCTCCTTCCTCTCGTCTTCCTCTTCCTCTCCATCTCCTTTCCCAGGAGACCTTACCAAATGAAGACCTTAGCAAATGAGGACCTTACCAAAAAAAAAAAAAAAAGGTGCCTTTTTGGTCAGTGCTTCTTGATCTCTCCCTTCTGAGCAGCAGTTTTTGTCTTGCTTGTTCACAAGTTTCTTTTTTTTAGACAGTGCTTCTTGATTCCTCACTTCAGGGGATCAGAATTATTGGCTTCGATGTTCACAAGTTTTTTTTTTTTTTTGGACAATGCTTTGTAATCCCCACTTCTGAGTAGCAGAGTTATTGACTTCCATGTGTGCAAATTCCTTTTGCGACAGTATCACAGAGATTTTTTTTAAAAAATATGTATTTTATTAAACACATATAATAATATATAACAATACACAAAATTGAAAGTAAAAAGAGACCAAGGCACTACATATTAAAAAAATTATATAACAATAAAGCAAACAGCTAGCCAACGAAACTACAATCAAGTACAAAAAAAGAAAAATTACCAAAAAAAATCCCTTAAAAATAGTTTCTTGCCCTTCTTGTAAATAGCTCCCACTAAACAATTGCACTTAAATATTAATTTAATTGAAATTCATGTTTGTTGCTGCTAACAGTTACAACCTTATCTATATATCTCATACAGAAAATTTACCATATTCATATACTTTAAAAAAAAGATAACCATCATTACAAATTACTTAACATTATTCTGTTATTTATATTTAAATTTATTCTAAGCAATTGTATTAAAACCTCAAAATTTAACTAAAAAGAAGAATCTAAAAAGTATATATGTTTCAACCATATTTCTTTATACACATGTTTATACTTATATCCTAAGTATTATAATCATAATATATAAACCAGCAAATAATAGTAGTTAGAATAATGATTAATCTTCAAAAATTATTAGTAAATCGTCAACATTATTACTAAGACCCTATGTTATGAATAATGTCAATCCCTTAACACAGCAACAAATTAAAATCCTCTATTATTTCCATATTACATTTCTCATGTAGCATTAAAAATAGATCAAAACTTGAAGATATAAGCAAGTTAAAAAATGATCATCCTCAATTCACCCTCATTTTTCTTGAAACAGTCAATCAGGCATTTCCAATCATAAAGAAATTCAGTTTTTGATTGAGCCTTTAACTAATATTTAAGATCGTCCATTTCAGCTATGCACATCAATTAAACCATGCTTCCATTGATGGAATATCCAATTTTTTCCTGTCCTTAGCATATACAAGCCTTGCTGCCAGTATCATGTATTGGACCAGTTTATATTGTTTGCAATCAGTAAGTTTGTCTTCTTCCCAAATTCCTAACAAATATAATTTAGGATTTTTAGGTATTTGGAATTTCCAAATCTTTTGCATATCATTCTGTATTTTCATCCAAAATAGTTTAGCTTTTTGAAATGGCCACCACATATGATAAAAAGATCTGACTTTGATTTTCATATTTCCAACATTTGTTCTTCATATCCTTATGTATCTTTGCAGGTCTCTGTGGTGTAAGATAGCAATGAGTATCACAGAGTTATTAACATCCATGTTCACAACCCCCTTTTTGCACTGTGCTTTCTGAACCCCTTCCTTCTGACTAGCAGAGTTGTTCACTTCCATGTGCACAAGTACCTTTTTAGTTGTTTGTGATCTCTGCTTCTAGGGACCAGATTATTGACTTCCATTTGCACAAGTCCTTTTTGGGACAGTGCTTTGTGATCCCAGCTTCTGAGGAGAGGTGGATGTGGGTGAGAAGGAGGAGCCGCCACCTCCACTAGTCAGTTCTGCTGTATCTGTTGTGAAAATATCTTTCAGTACCATGGAGAAGAAAGCGGAAGGATGAAGGCCTGAGGGTTGGCTAAGGTGATGGAAGATGGGGTGTGTGTGAGGGAACAGTAGCAGCAGGAGGAAGAGAAGGAGGGAGGAAGGCTGAGTCAGTAGCCCCTGGAAGTCATTCTCTGTCATTATAGTACAATACTATCACCTATTAAACCTATAGCTACATTGCTACTTAAGCAACAGCTACAAATTTGTGAATAATCATATTTATGAATGTTAAACCTGCAAAAGTTGAGGGGAGGCTGTATTTGAAGGCCCTTTCTGCAGGACAGCAGTGTCCCAGCATGAGGACATAAGAGGAGTGGGACTGTGACAATGCTTCTGCATGATGTTGTTGCAGTCCTGCCCTTCTCACATCACCAGCCAGTGTGATTCACGGTATATCATTGATGGAAAAAATCCATCAATTACCTCTGATTGCACAAGCCTTCCATTGCTGGCCATGAAGAAGGGGTGGAAACATGATCACACACTCCCTTCCTCACGGCAGCATGGGAAGAAGGCTGGCTGCAGTGTGGAAGGAAGAGGCATGTCCCTCACGCTCACTTCCACAGGCAGCTGATTGGGTGCAGAAGGGAGGGCTCTCATCCCAGCAGAGGCATGGCTGAGATTGCGATGGGATGACATGTGAGAGCATCATCTTGCAGAGAGCACTGAAGAGTCTTTGGCATGAAGTTTAGGCATAACAGAGGCCAGCATTTCAACAGAGGTCAAGCAAAGATGTGTGATGGAATATTGGTCTCCTAGTGTTCTGTTATTTTTCTTTTTAAAAAATCTGGAGCGATGGGTACTTGCAATAACAATTAATAATGAATATATGTTTGCAGAACACAGTATTTTTCTAATATTCTGTCTATTACACAGAGCTTTGCTGCAGATGACAACTGAGTCATATATTAATTGCCCTCTAACAATTCATTTTCCCTTAACCTACTATTAACATTTATTATTTAGGTTGGTTAAACTTTTCAAGATGTGATTCCAAATTCCTTTCTATTGTCAAAGAACTAGCAAAATTTCTATAATGCTAGGATCATAGCAAAAAGTCCTATTTGCACAATAACAGAAAGGCTAACCCAATGAAGCAATTTACTTCTCCATCAGCCCACGGCAACTGAGACTACTTCCAAACAGAAATATTTCCTAGGTGCTGGCAAGAAATAATGGGTGTCTAATGAGCTTCTTTATGGGACCATCCACCATACCAAGTAATTAGTACTGAATGGAGAAAGTGAACCCAGCACTAATGTATCTTCCCAAAGAAATAAAGAGATTGCATTTTACTTCAGCATTACACTGTCAACTCCTTTTCAGTGCTTAAGTGAACAAGAATGAGCAGAGGAGGACATCTTATATTTTATGACAGTCTCCACAGCTGTTGATTTGAGCAGAGTACAGGAAGGCTGTGATTTGCCTAATATCAGAAAGTAAGGAATCAGGGACAGCAGCTTGTGAATTTTGTTAAGGACTCCCTATCTTTTGCCTTTCGACTTACAGATCTTAGAAAAGTTAATTTACAGACTAGAACTCCCATAATCCATATGGGCTATACTAGCTGATGACTTCTGGGAATTGTAGTCCAAAAAGTATTTTTCAAAGCTTTGATAATTCAAACAGAGTTCCCTTTAACATCTATTTCAGTCCTCACTCTCTGCACCTGAAAATAAGAAGCTCATGGAAATTGCTATGGCATCAAGGTTACTTCAGGTGTGTGGTGCCCTCCAAGATCTCAGTGAGGGCTGAAGTTCCCTCGGTCTTGGGATGTTGTGCCTGGTGGGAGTTTCTCACTCCATGGTGGCTGGAGGTATCCTCACTGATGCAGAGTAAGCTACAGGAATGGAAAAGAAAGTTTTGAAGGCTTTGGAGAAAGGGCTGAATCCCCACAGCAGGCTCCCACCCAAACAGCATGCTGGGACAAAGGAGGACCCCAAAATTGTCCCCTCAATCACAGACAAGAGGATTGGAGGATGTATCTGGCCTTTTCCACACAGGGCTTTTGAAACGGTGCAGTCCGTCCTCCAAGGAGGAGGTCTGCACCTTGGACCTATTTAACATAGATCCGCACCTCAGTCCAGTCCGGAATTACCCCAAGTGGTCCTCCAGTGTGCTTTTGAAAGACCTGATTTTTCCAGTCTTTCAAAAGCACGGAGTGCGCCACTGTGAGCCTGCTCCCTTATGCAGATTCGCAGGCTCGCACCAATGCGAGCCTGCGATCTGCCCGGGGGCAGGCTTTAGGCTGGCAAGCTTCAGCGGTTGGTCGAGACCCTCAACCAACCGGAAGCCACCATTTAGGATGCCAGAGCAGTGCGTATTGACGAGCATGCACTGCTCCGGAGCGCCGTGGACCGGACCGAGTAGCCGAAAGTTCCGGTGAGTAGCGGCAGGGGGTGATTCCCTCACCCGGTGTGGAAAAGGCCTCTGTGAGGTGGACAACATTTCTGTGACCTGGTTCTGGCTGCACAAGTGTGATCCTCAGTGCTGCCTTTCCTGAGGGGCCCATTACAAGCTGGCTTCCCATCACTTTCCCATGATCTGACAGATCTGAAATCTGCTAAATTCTCTATTTATGGCTTCTGGGATCCAAGCCTAAGCAGTGCAACTGTTTTGATCACAGTGTATCACATTCCACGCAACCAAGTAAAGTCTTTTGACTCCTTGAAAAAAAGAAGAAGCAGCTCACAACACACACACACACACACCTACCTGAAGTGAGCTATCCTTCTCTAATGTAATTATAGTCTGGAAGTGTCACATTCCTGACCTCTGAACAAATAGCAAGCCAAACACAAGCAAGTCCCTGCAGCAAAATAATTACTTTTAGGGTTCTTTTACATTAGCTGTTTCCCAGGGAGAATACTACTCTGTTCAAGCAGGTGGTATGAAACTATTAAGATACCTTCTCTGAATTTCTCAGCTTTGATATCAAACTGCAACATTACATTTTGAAATTAAATTCTGTAAATTAAATGAAAATCTCCTCTTGGCCCTTCTTTTTGAAATAAAGCTCTTGAATGATACAGTGAAACAAGGGCCCCATAGCTGAAATTTTCAACATTTTTTGACCTGACAAAACAGGATTAGGGATTGGAAAAATTTCTGTTTGGACTGAGCTCCCAGAATCCCCCAAGCCAGCACAGCCACAGGTTAGATAGGACTTGTGCCACTGGTGGAAAGGACGATTCAAATATTTTACTACTACTGAATCCATTTGGGAAAAAAGTAGGACATAAATTAAATAAATAAATAAAATACTATGCAGTCCTCTGATCCAACTTGCCCTCTCTGAGGATCCAATTTCCATCTGTGTTTTCTCCAAGTGAGAGTCTCTGTCTGTCTGTCTGTCTGTCTGTCTGTCTCTCTCTCTCTCTCTCTCTCTCTCTCTCTCTCAAACTCAGGAGGCAGACTAGGAATGGAGAAATTTGTCAGTTTTGCTTAAGTTTTTTTGAAAATGCACCACTATGAAACCATTTACCTTTTGTGTCAACCAAATCCAACAGGTATCACCATTTCAAGTTGCTTGCTTTTTAATTTCTAGGTTTAATTCCAAAAAAGGTGTGTGCATGTGTGAGCCTTTAACTTGCCTTCAACTTATGGCAATCTCATGAATTTCACAGGGTTTTCTTAGGCAAGAAAAGGTGGTTTTGCCCATTCTGTTCTCTGAAATACAGCCTGAAGTAATTTCTGATCATTTCTGAACAAAAATTGGCTGATGTTCAGCTGATTTCAGGGTACCATAGCCCACCAGGAAGCCACAGTTCCTGAATTTGGTCCCTGATACAGTTTTCCTGTCTGCCAGTTTGCCATGCTATACAAATCCACCCAAACAAAGACCTTAGTGAAGTTTGACAGCTGCTTCATCATCTACCTAAGGTATCTTTCAAGCAAACATATCATATTTCTTTTCTTTTTTTTTTCCCCTTCTAGGATGAACAGACTTTGATATTTAAGAATAGGCTGACAGCTCAAACACTTTTGTGCGTGTTTAGGACTGGTCTGAACTTTAAATTTCTTCAGAAAATTGATGTGTTTGGTTCATTTTGCATGGAATGTGATATGAAATAAATTTATAGGCCACACGTGCTACCTGTCAAAACTTTCCTTCATTCAAATTATAAGTGAAATCACTATACCTGGGCATTACTGGGTATTTACCCTTGTGTACTCTGTTCCTTAGTTGCTCTTGTATAGGGGAAAGCATATGAGTTTATGTTCTTAAATGTTCTCCTCCATGGGGGAAGGGATGAGCCATGTGGCCATCTTTGCCATTACTAAGCAATAGACATATCATATTTGCTACATTGCCTTACTGGCCGTTGCTTACTGAAATACATATCGTTTAAATCCAGTGAAGTGATATGAAAGTTCTCACTGTCATAGATCTGTGATGACCCATTAATATCACAGATAGTAACTAGTGTACTGTACCTATAGGTATATGTACCAATGTCAGAAAATTTGGATCCCATCTCCAGAGTACACCTTATCTACTTAGAACTGCTCAAGCTGTAACACTATGTTGGAAACCAGCAATACATTCTCATGAAAACATTATTTTCAAGATTCACTAGAGGCATATTTAACATGCTTTCCAAGAACACAGTGTAAACTTTTATTGTGCATCCTTGATTGCAGGGCTAGGGGAGTGGGGAAGCTGAGTCTTCCAAGCAAGCAAAGACTGACACTTCAAATACTGTCCTTCTATCTATTCATATTTAAGGAGGAAAGGATAGACTGTCATAACCTGACACATTTTTCTTCTGAAGTCTGCATGTGCTTATGACTTTGGAGAGTCATTTATCATCATCATCACTCTTTATGGAAATCTTTTGCAGCTCTACCATAAATCATTAGGCAAGAGAAACTGTGTTACTCCTGTTTAGACAAGAACCCCCTCACTTGGCTTAGAATATGCAACTGGAAGTTGAAGCACAATTCTTTATCTACCATGTTCAGGAGGGAGCAGTGTGTATGGCATTTATTTCCTGATAACCACTATGATCCGTTTAATTAAGGGTGAGCAAAGTTTATCACATGGGCTGCATGAGCCTCTCAAGGCCCCAAAATGGAACTTCAGTACCCATAGTAGCCCTTCTGTTGTTGCTGCTGCTGCTGCTGTTGTGTGCCTTCAAGTTGTTTCCAACTTATGGCAAACCTAAAGCTAACCTACCATGGTGTTTGCTTGGCAAAATTTGTGCAGAGGGGATTCGCTTCCCTCTGAGGATGAGAGTGTGTGACTTGCCCAAGGTCACCCAGTGGGTTTCCATAGCTGAGTGGGGATTCAAAGCCTCCTCTAGAGTCATAGTGCAATGCTCAAACCACTACACCATGCTGGCTCTCAGTTCTCTCTGACTACTCAAAATCTCCCTAAGTTGCCCCCAAATGAAAAACTAAACTACCCAGTGGCCAGCCAGTCACTTCCTGTATCTTAAAAAGGCTTTTTCCTGACCTAAGATATATTCAAAGAGTGAAATGGAAGGATTTAGGAATGGAGTGTTACACCCAGAACCTCAGAAGCCCCCCCCACACACACACACATTGCATTTAATTAATGGATTTCCGTATCTGAACAAAAAGAGGAGCAGAGTTTTCTAGCACAAACAAGATCAAGTAGGACTTTGCCATCATCCTCTGAGAATCCTGCTCATTATGCAGGTTTTTAAGAACACCGAGACCAACCCAGGATGGCTGAGCCAAGAGACAAAACAGTTCCTTTGCACTCATTCCACATAGAGAAGATAATTGGACTGTCAAGTCAATCTTCCTTCAACAAAGATAACAGGACATTGTCCACCACCTCCACTAAGGGCTGCTCATTAGTTGAATGAGAGCAGGCCAGACCCAGGTGACATCTTTCTTTTCTCCAACAGAGAGGATCTAGGAGAAAATTGGACCAACCAACCACTGCCAACTGAAGCAGGTTGCTTCATTCTGCCTAATGGTAGGGTTAGCCTTGTGAAACAGAGTCACACTGTTCACAGGTGTTAAGTCAAGGTGAACATTTGTCAAGCCACAGAGCACACCAGGAAGCATCAGTCTGTAAGAATCTAAGCCTGTAAGAACAAGTACCAAAAGAAGCAAGTTGTCATCACAGTGCATGATTCTGCCATGAGAAGCTTATGCATGATCAAGTTTGCTCTCTTCCAACTCAGGATGTACACAAAGATATAACAGGTATAAAGGCAGCAGATCTAGATTAAGGAAACAATTGTCAGTAAACCAAGCCTGGTTATTGTTGTTGTTTGACAGCCATTATACTTCATTTTTCCTGACGCATCAGAGTTCAGTTACGATAATTAAGTGAAAATTCCAGACTACATATACACAAGCCCTGGCTTTGACATGTGCATGATGACCAAAAGCCTATGCATACAAACACACACCCTCTCTCCTTCTCTCTTGCAAATACTACTTTGTATGTCTTTGCGTGGCTGGTATATCTCTACTAAACTGTAACTGACTTAAATGTCAAACTATATTTTACTTCAAGGATGTAACCAGCAGCTACTTCTTTTTCTTTACTCAAAAGTAAGTACAAGACTCTGATTAGGGCCCTAGTGTGGGAAGTGGGAGGCTTTAACTTTTTGTCCCACTCCCTCAGTCCTGGAATGTCCTTTCATACTACACAATTCTAGAACTGTGATTCCACTTTAACTGCCATGGTTCTATCCTATGGAACGTAGAGGTTTGTAGTTTAGTGAGGCGCTAGAGCTCTCTAGCTGAGAATTCTAAATATCCCTCCCTAAACTGCAAATCCCAGGGTTTCATAAGAGGTTGCACTATAATTGTGTAGTATGAAAGAGCCTCTGCTCTGCATTGTGACACCCATGCCTACAACTTGCCCTGAACAAAAGAATTCAAGGTATTTTCCTTGGTAATTGGGATATAGTGTATGGGAACATGGTAGGTACTAATTGTAAAAATATCTGCCTTGCTCTAGAGACTTGATCTAGATTGTCTCCCTTCCCTCAAGCTTACACTTGAATGAGGGATTTTAAAAAGTCATAGCTGCCTGCTAGCTACATCTTCAGTAGAGGTCAAGCATCATCATGAATCTTTGTAAATTTATCTGGACCATACCACTTCTGGTTACATATGATGTAGGCCATTTCTACACTACACTGTTATAGTGTTATTATTCCACTTTCACCATCCTGTGGAATTCCGGGGTTTGTAGTTTACTGAGGCCAAAGAGCTCTCTGGCTGAAAATTCTGAACACCCCTCCCTAAACTGCAGACCCCAGGATTCCACAGAATGTTGAAAGTCGAATAATAGCACTATTAACAGCGTAGTGCAGAAATGTCCCTAGTTCCTCAGCTGAATTTCACTGAACTTCTTAACTGAAAAACTCCAGGCAGACAAGACTGTGTCCCAGGCCTTCAGCACCCCCAGATCCATCCAATGGTGGGGGGATGACAAAAATGTTCCCTTGCCTCCCCCACCCCCATATTCTCATCAGCTGTTTTAGGCCTAGGAGATGCCTTTTTTAAAATGGGAAATGAACTTAAAGGAGTATTCCACTAGACTTTCTGTTACAAAACAGCTTATTCTGATCCCAGAGGGCAAAAACTTGATGAAATCCCCACCCCCAAGGATGGGGAGGGGGGACATTTTTGTCCTTTTCAAAGAAAAAAAATATAAGGGTAAGGGCATGAGACCCACAGAGTATGGCCTGCAATCCCCTACAGTTCTCCATCTCTGCCTTGGAAATAGCTTGGCTGAAATGCAATGTCCCTATTCAGATCCACTGTAGTTTACTGAGGCCAAAAAGCTCTCTGGCTGAGAATTCTAAATGCCCCTCCCTAAACTGCAAACCCCAAGATTCCACAGGAGGTTGAAAGTGGAATAATAGCACTATAATAGTGTACTGCGGAAGTGGCCGAAGTCTCTCACTAAAGTAGAAATCCCAGGATTAGTAACATTTGCTGGGAAGTAAGTAGACTGATTCAGTCAAGGAAGCCATGGCCCTAAATTTGCAAGACCAGAACCTAGCAGTTGATGACCAGGGATCTTGGGGGTCTCCCATCTAGAGGGTTGCCATAGGCTGAAGCTGACTTGATGGCAAGTCAGCAACAACATATTTGTATTTTATCCATCAGCCTTTCCAGTTTTACAATGTTAGTACATTTTTCTGTCTGTCTTTGTGAGACTGTATCTCTCTTTCTTTTCCTTTTTTAAATATCATTCAAAAAAAGAGAAAGAATAAGGCCACCTCCTACATAGGAATACTGATTTAAAAAAGCAAAAAAGTAAACATGCCCTAAGTGTCTGTTTATTGCCTTGTGCAGTGAGGCCCTTCCTTGACTTGGGAGTTTCTTGGCAGAAGGAGAACACATATAAAATTTTTATTGACACAAGTTAAGGTTTGCCTCTTTACTTACTATAACCCATAATTCTTGCACCTATTTTAATATTCATGAAGAGTGGCCTGTTAACTATGAGTTGCATTGTAATGCATCAAATACACCAAAGGGGAACTCTGGCAGCAAAAAAAAATACTTTATGAGAAACTTCTGACACCATTAATAAACTATCCCAAACAAGGCTACTAGTGGACTTTTGACAGTCCTTTCTGAAATCAGAAGAAGGTGGAAAGGTGTGGGATTTGAAGCACTAAGGAATCCTCCCCAAAACAAATAGTAAACCTCCACCCACAGAATCATCATCTTGTCTCAATTAAACTTTAGTTTCTTTACTCTCATCCAGACCAGATCTTGGAAAAGTTACATTTTTGGATGACAACTCTCAGAAGACTCCCAGCCAGTGTAGTCAGTGGCTCTGTTGGTTGGGTGATTCAAATAGCTGTATAATTTTTTTAAAAAAAAAACTTTTCCAAGTTCTTTTGTGGACTTTTAAAAGTTCAGAGCCTCGCTGGGATTCATAGATGAGAAGTAGAGCTGGGTCACCTACACACTAAAGCCCAGATGTCTGCATTACTTTTCCCAGTAGCTTTGTGTAGCGATTTTTGCAATAGTGGACAATAAAAATCAATCCAAAAATACCTTCTCCAAGCTCTGACAATAGACTTTGTTTTGCATCATCACTAAGGAAACAAGACAGAGATTGTTTGCTTGTCTATTTCTCCTTTAGCAGGTTGATTGGTATCGGAGTTTTCTGAGAAGTATAGATTCAGCATTTTCCCACTCTTCACCCCACCAACCATTACATATAAAAGGCTTGCTGCAGGGAGATGGCATACTACAATGGCATGCTATCTAATGTGACTTCATTAACTCAACCATTTTGTATGCATAAACACTCACAAAAATGTGAAGAATATTCAATAATTCATGTATTTGATGATATCTGAAGCTTTCAAGCCTCTTGGTGTATGAATGCGTGTGCGATGATGGGGAATTCCCACATGAAGCGTTACCTCAAGACTTACTACTCCTTTTGACAGAGGGAAAAATGGGTGCACAGCCCTCTTCCAGGTATGCACCTAAGGAGTGGGCAACTGTAAGGGGAGTGAGAGCCATCTCCCTTCACATGTGCACACGTCTGTTAATAGAAGAACCAGTTTTGCTTCTGAAATGACTGGAAGTGATGCAGCATCATTTTCATTTTCAGGAGAAAAAAAGTAATACACTACATTTGTGTCTCATACTAAGGAACAGGGAAATCTGAAGTGCCATGTTTTGTGGTGATTTGGGACTAAGAAAAAAAATGGCTCAGATTTTTTTAACATGAGAGCATCTGAGGACTCCTGGGGGTTTTAGAGGCCATATTTTTCTCATCCTGAGGCACAGAATTGAACTGAATTGGATTTTACTTCAGTACAGATTCCTGAACTGTGGATGCTGCTGTGACTAAGGCAGCATCGCTGTTAGAAGGTGTAGGCAATGGTGTAGTGGACCCACATCTCAGTGGATCAAAGCCCCAGGACTTTTTGATTAGCAGGATCTATCATATTATCTGCCACCATTCTTGGAGTCACTTGATTCTTCTGAGTTTAGCAGCAATCACCACTGTAGGTGGATAGGAACTAGACACTACAACTACGTAGTGATATTCTCATTGCAAAGAGAAGTGCTTTAGGGTGGAGTTAGTCTCGGGTGGTCAAAACCTATTAACATGCGCTTGGTAGAAATGAAAAGTACCAAAAATGTTGCTATCAGGACACTCATGATGTCAGACTGCACTTAATCAGTTTAATGAATCTGGACTGACTGTGTGGACAGCCTGTGTATACGCCAGACTGTGATGATGCCCCGCCAAGGTAGGATATCCTCTGTTACAGCCTCTCCAGAACGTGAACATCAGCCTTTTTTAAGAACCTCTGTCAAAAGAGAGCCCCCCCTCTTCCACAGCACTCTTCTCCACTGTCAAGCAGCTGGTACTATTTGGAATTTTTTTCTTATGTTTAATTAAAATCCTTCTGCTGGTAATTTGAAACCTTTGGTTTGACTCCTACTTTCTGGAGCAACCGTGTTAAACAAACAAAATAGCTGTGTTATGTAAACTGAATTCTACTGTGGCTACACATTATTCAGGTTTCTTGCATGCATTAATTCTCCTGTAAGAAGATAATTTTATTAATAAAATCAATGGAGATATGTTCACATCTCTCTGCTGTTCACCACTTTCCCCCTCTCTGATTAAGGTTAGAGATTCTGAGAAGTGTAGTCCAAAAACGAATTTCTCCCGTTCCTTCTAAGTCAGCATTTACAGGTCCTCTGTTGTCTTTCAAAAGAGGGAAAGCAGGACTGGTGAAATTTCTGTCTGCCCAGCAGTTTTTGAGACCCAGCATGGTATAGTGGTTTGAGCATTGGACTACAACTCTGGAGACCAGACTTTGACTCCTCGCTAAGCCTTGAAAACAGACTGGGTGACTTTGGGTAAGTCAAATTCCCTCAACCTCAGAGGAAGGCAAAGGCAAACCCTCCTCTGAACAAATCTTGCTGAGAGAACCCTGTAATGGGTTTCCCTTATGGTCACCATAAGTCAGAAATGACTTGAAGGCACACAAAAACAATCAGCTGCTTTTAAAAGTGAAGGAAGCATCCATGTGAAAGAGTGGCAACCATGCCACTGTGACACTGTTCTCTAGGTACATGCCTTCCTGAACACAGACTGTAGCCCTTTTCGCATGGTATTTGCCATGTGAAAGGGCCCCGGAGGGTCGCGCGACTGTGAGGAGTGGTCCACATGATGCACTCACAGTTGTGCAACACTCCAGGGGCTGGCAGGCACTGACCGTGCGCTATTTCATTTTCGGTTGTAAGCTGAAAATGGTGCGCGATCGCACATTGCTCCAGGGCCCTGCATGCACTTGCCATGCGTGCAGAGCTCCACAGCTGTGGCATTTGCGCTTCCTGCCCCGGTGCAGCCTGGGAAAATCTCAGGCTGCACTGCAGAAGGAAGAGGAGGGGCTCTCGTGCAAGCAGGCAGCAGCTGTGGAGCTGAAGGAACTGGGAGGCGAGAGCCTCTTGCAAGAGGCTGCTCGCACAATCCCCAGACCCAGCTCCTCAAAAAGGTGAGTTGCGGAAAGGGCCTGTATCATTTCCAATAGACAAAGTTCACTTTTCTAGGGATATTTCAGAAGATACCATTGTCTCCCTGCATTTAGCAGAGTTATCGTGGCCTAAGGGAAATTACATGCTGCTCCTTTCAACAGGCACAGCAGGGGCTGAGCTTCCCCCAGGCTGGCTTCTAGCATAGCTCTTATTGGGATTCTATCTAAAAGGTTCATTTCTTCTCCACCAACTGCACCCTGTGGATTGAAAGAAGATATGGCTTAACACCATACCAATACTGTCATTCATTAGAGAACAAGACCTATCACGCAAGTATTCTAAATGCACATAGACAACTCATAAGATCAAGTGGAAGTCACTCATATGAGGATGTCCACATGCTGTAGGACTAAGACTTCTATCAGCCCTGTAGCCTTCAGAGTACAAATGAATGTATCAAACATATTATGAAGCAATGTCACTATTTCATAATGTACCTTCTCTAATATTCTCCCTCCTAGTGTCCTTTTCCCCCCAACATCCTTAAAAAGAAGCATCCTGACTCCAAAAGCTCAATTTTTCACTGTCTTTTAAAACACCGCCTCCACATGCCAATTGTCATTAAAAGGATGCTTTACAAGAATTAGACACCAGGCCACTTAGGCTTGCCTGATGCTTTTCTACCTAAGAAATCACAGAAATTAGTGTGCCTCAAAACCAAGGACGGCTGGCAACGTGATCATTTAACTTAATTGATCCCCATTACTATGAACTACCTCTTCACACCATCTGTTCATCTCTATAATTATGAATGTAAAAAAAAAGAAGAAAAAAGAGGAACATCTTTCACAATTTTTGTTACTCCAGTGCCCAATATAAAGGGACTTTAAATGCTATGTGCATTTTTTTGCATCAGGCGATATCATTCTGTGATGTTTGCCTCATGCTTCAGGCATGATTTGAATAGAGGGAAATGCTTACTTTGCTATAATGTACCACTTGTACATGTAATTATAGAAAGAAGCTGGTGATTTTTTGGTTTTGCCTATTATGTTTGTAGGCAAAATAAATACACATGCAGATGAAATAGGAATGGTTTGACCCCAATCATTCTGGATTATTAGTCTCTTTAAGGAAAAACAGGCTTATCTAAACATGTTAACATTTCCTTAAGCGTATGTTTCCTGCTCTTTAATGTGCAGCAGTGAGGTTTAACTTTGATCTCCTGAGACTTATCTGCATCGAGAAACTGACCTAATCACTTCTTTAGTGTTAGCCATACAATATTTGAGAATCATGAAAACATCACATCCCCATGCAGGATTAGCACATTTTTCTTCATTATATTTAAGACCATTTTTTTCTTTCAGCACGAAGGGGTGGGAGGATATAATTAAGAGCTCAGAACAAAAACAAATTTGAATGCTGAAAATTCACATTAAACTATATCTTATGGTAATGAACAAAAGACAGTGACCAAAACCAAAGAGAATTGTGTGAGAGCTGAAAATTAGGCCCAGTCAATAAAATGGAGATTATAACACTTTTCATTCCAACATGGAAAGAAGACCAAGGAATCTGACCACTTAACATGAGATGTATCCAACTGTTCTTTCACTTGGGAAAGACAGGGACACAGAGTCACTCAAAGTGACTTTCTAGTATCAGTGATATAGTAAATTTTGAAGCATGGCCACTTATTATGATGATCCCTTTAGCCTCTGCCTTGAGGAAAACCAAGAAAACAGGCATATGGTTTGTTCCATATCAGTAAACCAGATGTAGTAGTTTCCATCTCCATCTGGAATGGAGTTTTCAGAAAGCTAAAGAACTATATTCTTCTATATGATCCAGCATCAGCTGACATCTTTGGGAAAGGTTTTTCTCTTGGTCTCACCATCCTTATAGATATGTTTGATGTAAGAAAGGGTCTGTGCCTGTTCTCTACCTTTGAAATGGCTTTCTTAGGAAGGTTAGGCTGGCCTCCTCCTTGATATTCTTCCATCAGGAATTGAAGACTTTTAAAAAAACACACACACACAAACAGGGAATCGAATACTGACTGTTTTTAAGAAAAGGGTTTTCCTGGTTTGCCATATTTCACTATAACTATTTTAATAGATATTTTAAACTGCTAGCTTACTTACATTTTAATAATCTTTTACATATTCTTACAGATTACAGCTGCCATCATTACCTTTCCATTGCTGGTAGATAGCTTGGAGAAGGTAAATGGGCAAGCATCTGTCTCCGTAGCCATACAGGAACCAATGACATCATTCACTGAGACCTCTGGAAACCTCCAGTGATCTTGGTAGAAGATATCTCCAATATGTGTTTGGCTATGGGGATATAGCCAGATGCGTCTCCAACCCAGCCCTCCCCACCACTTCACCACTAGCATCAGAATGCCTGAGGGGGGCTATCACAGCACAACAGTGAGTCTTTGAAGAGTTGACACAGAACTGTAGCAGAGTCCCACATGCAGAACTGTTATACTACACTAGACCACATGCAATCTCAGCTACTGTATTTGACCTGATTTTGTAAGATGCCTTGAGTCACAACTCTGGGGCAGGGGGAAGGCAGGGTAAGAAGGCAGAGAAAGAGGGAAGTTCCTCCCTCTGAAATAAAGCCTTCAGCACTTGGTATTCATTGGCCATCTCCCATCTAAATATTTACCAGGGCTGATCCTGTTTAGCTTCCAAGATCAGACAGGATCTGGAATGCTTTGAGTATTTAGACCTTAGGTTCATCTTAGGGTTGCTATAAGACAGAAATGACTTGAGAGCATGCAACAATAAAACTCAAAACAAGATATTGTTGCTGGGAAAAGTCCATGCCCGCTCTCTACTCTAACTACTCTAACGTTTGCAGCTGTTCTCAGTATGACCTGGGAGCTGAGGAAAATGCTAAATGATGCCATCATCCTCACTAACACAAACATTCCAGTACTCTTGCCTTGTGAGGCCTGGGTCCTGGAATACCAGGGTCTTTCTGCACTACACTGTTATAGTGCTATTATTCCACTTTCAACATCCTATGTAATCCTGAGGTTTGCAGTTTAGGGAGGAGTATGTAGAATTCTCAGACAGAGAGCTCTTTGGCCTCGGTTAACTACAAATCCCAGAATTCCACAGGATGTTGACAGTGGAATAATGGCACTATACCAGCATAGTGCGGAAATGGCCCCAGACATCACTATCTAGTACTTCTTCAAGCAGGTGCAGGTTGAGTAGACACAGAGTCGGAGAAAATAGTTAACTCTTAACTCCTTGTGTGATTCATCATTAAACTACCATGTATACCTGTTGTGTAATAATGTTTGCAAAAGATAGGCAAGATTGCTACCGTCTTGCCCTGAAGAAGAATCAAAACAGAAAGTGAAGTTTGCACCTTCTTGAGAACACTTTCAACAACTTGCACCTTGCTTATTCAGGAGCAGGCTCAGATTAAAAGAGAAAGAGGCCCTGTGGCTTCTGTGCTGGCAGGGTGGCAAAACTTTTCCAGATTTTAGTCTGAACTTTAAAGGAGAATCCAAGGTGCTTAACCCCATCCTCAAAATAAGATCAGCATTCTGAACCTTTAAGGTTCAAAATAAAACTCAGAGCAGATTCACTGCTCCACACACTTGGAACTAACAGCTGTTACTGGAAAGGAGTGAGAGTGAATGACATCTATAAAATCCTCCCCCTAAGGTGACTCACCCCAACTGTAAACAAATCATGTCCTCCACAACCTTCTAAAAACAACTGATAAGGGCAATTACTTATCTTAATTTGAAAAGTGCTTGGCATAGAGAGAATTGCACGAAAGGCAAAACCCCATCATTTGGTCTCCAGACTTGCATGAAGTTAAAATGGTTCCTCTTAAAGCAGTTTTGTATTAATACAATTAATTTATTTCATATTTGGTTTATCAAACCATGCCAAAACTGCCTTGTACTTTCATACTGTAGGGTAGGAATGCGTTTCTTGTGTAGATATATTGTACTGTGGTTTTCCAATGAGGTGTTAGAAGTCACAAAGCTGAAAGTACTCTTTTTAAGTTCCCTGTAATTGAAAAATAGAACTCTGTTATGTGTTTCCTGGAAGTGAGATGAAGATGGGTGGTTATTCAATGTACAAATCTGTGAATACTGAAGCCACTTCCACACTACAATGTTATAATGCTATTATTCCACTTTCAACATCCAATGGAATCCTGGAGTTTGCAGTTCAGGGAGGGTCATTTAGAAAGCCTCAGTGTTACCCTGTGTGTTGGGGATCCTGGGAGGGGCACCCAAATTACCAAATAAAAACACAAATTGGGGGAATTTAGCTGGAGCACTCTCTCGGCTAAACGAGAGGCAGGGTAACTTTAGCAAGGATCTTTAACCCTATGTATACAGCGGCGGGTCAGAGAGCGGCTAGACAAGGTTTTCAAAGTAACAAACAATATTTTATTAAAGACAAGAAACACGCAAGACAAGACATAAACTAACTAGCTGAGAAATAGAAACGGAGAGCTTTCGGGAAAGGCAATACGACACCTGGTCTCGTAGTCCTGGAGAGAAGCGGGGTTCCGGGGACGAAAGCTCAGTGGGGCTCGCTGAGAGGAGTTCCCTTAGACAACCGGCAGCAAGGCAGGATGGAAGTCCAAAGTAGTCCGAAGACGTCCCAAAAGTGGGGACCTTTTATAGGGTGGAGTTTACCTACAGGCTATGTTATGCTCAGTGAGAACAAAGGAAATTTGGAGTTGGACAAAGGAGTTGGAAAAGGTCAAGTTTAGCATGATTGGTTTAGCTCGTAAGACAATAGCGTAGCCAGTTCGTTAATAGCCCGATACAAAGGAATGGCTTGGCTCTTGGCTGCATGGCTTTGTGTAACTCCAAGCCGAGCAGAGCTGGTTTGCAGGGAGGGTCTTCCCTAAAGCAACAGAGAGGCTTAGAGTTGCTTGCCTGAATGGGGTCTTGGAATATACAGTCATTAACAGCTGCACTCGTATGTGCTCGTCCAGGAGGCCTCTGCAAACACATGGAGTAGGGTGGCAGAGAGAGGTCATGCAAAGGCCAAATTATTTGATATCAAAAGAATATCTAGTGCTCTCACCCAACATATCATAACCGTGATAACATCAGTAAACTACAAACCTCAGAATTCCACAGGATGTTGAAAGTGGAATAATAGCACTATAACAGTATAATGCAGAAATGGCCTTAGACTTCTCAGCTTTCTCTAGTGCCTCACTAGAGTAGAAATCATAGAATTCCATGGGATGTAGTTGTGGTACATAAAGTGGAATCATAGTGATTTAATTCTGTAGTCTGGAAGCACCTCAGTGTAGTGCGGAAATGGGCTGGGTTCAATTGCAATTAGAATGTATGCTACTAATCATGATGTTGTTAGGCCTTCTATCCACTTGTAACTTCTATCAGAGAAAAGATTGAGACCACAACTTGGGACAATTACTTTTTGGATAACAGCTCCCAGAATTGTCCAGTCAGCATGACCAGACTGACAGGGGAATTCTGGGAGTTGCAGCTCTCCTATTTCTTCCCTCCTACTCTTCTACACACATTTTGACTGAGACAGTGATGACAACTCAAAGAAACACTTTCTAGCATACTGAGCCAGAATGCCACATGGCTTTTCAAAAAGTCCAAATAAGCTTTGGCAGACTGAAGCATCAAAGAGCATCATTTAGTCGCTGTTCAGAGAACAGTACAATCTCTGGTAGCAGCTACATTTAGCTAAGAACAAAATGCTACCATGTGGCATGGTCATATTGTTCTCTCACTTTCATTTTCAACAACATTTTGATTAGAGCTGGTCTGCAATTTGTTGCCTGCGTAAAACAACAGCATCAGAGAGATGGGAAAAGTTCATTCTGGAACACTTTGTTTCCACTGATATCTCTCACTTCTTTTGTAATCAAAAAGGAAGAAAAAGAAAACAACTTTGTGACAAGTGAGACCAGGAGACAGAGCAGAATCTACTGAAAGGTCTCTGGGTTAGCTGTTACAGATTGGCAAAGGTCAGTGACTCCCTAGTCTCTCATAAGCTACTCCAGATCTCCTCCTATCCAAAATGAGGCTGCTGCAAAAGAATGATTTGGGGAAACCACAATGTATATTTGAGAGAATATGCTAGCTTGATTCTCTTACTGACAGGTTAAGCCCAAGAATGTTTGCTACCTGGGGCAGAGCAGAAAATAGTTCCCCTGAAACATCCAGATGAAGCTGCATTGCATCCAAAGCCAAGCAAGATATTTGACCAACCGTGCAAGAAATGTCAGAAGTGCCTTTCCCTATCCTTGACACAACAGTGACAAATGAAAATAACCTGAAATGTGCTGCCAATTCATGACTCCCCATATCTGCAGCCTGAATTGTATGTTTCACCTTGCCTAAGAGTAGGGCCATCACTAGGTTTGTTATTGCTTTGTGCCTCCAAGTCATTTCCAACTTATGATGATCCTAAGGCAAACCTATCATGGAGTTTTCTGAGGCTGAGAGTATATGATACACCCAAGCTTATCTAGTGGGTTTCAGTGAATGAGCAGGGAATTAAACTCCATGGCTTCCATGGTCATAGTCCAATGCTCAAACCACTACACTACACTGGCTTTCCATTTCTGAGTACCAATGACAAATTCCCTAGAGATAGTGCTCTATCACACTACATTATTATAGCGCTATTATTCCACTTTAACTGCCATGGAAACATCATGTGGAATCCTGGGATTTGCAGTTTAGGGAGGTGCATTTAGAATTCTCAGCCAGAGAGCTCTTGGGCCTCACTAAACTACAAACTCCAGAATTCCACAGGATGTTTCCATTGCAGTCAGAATGGAATAATAGCGCTATAACAGTGTAGTGTGATAGGGCCCTTAGCAACAGTCACCTATGCAGCAGCAATTAAACTACTATAATGCAGTCTATGCAGGGCTGTCCTTGGAAGAAAATCTGGATGCTACAGTTAGCGCAAAATGTGGCAGCAGGACTGCTGACCAGAGTACTACATAGACACACACACAAAAAAAAGGTCTTAAAGGGGCTACATTGGCTCCCAGTTTGCTTCCAAGATGAATTGTAGATGCTGGTGATGACACTCAATACCCTCAACAGCTTGGGATCTCTGCTGGAAATGGCCTCCTCTGTGTGCCAGCAGTGGGAGTAATACACTGTAGGAGAACACTGGATGGGTCCTTCCCACTGTGGCACTTCTGGAATGACTGAGTTTCAGTTGGTACCAACATTTTTTCCCTAATTGATTTTCCAAACATGCATGGCTTTAACTGTTCAAACCTTTTTATTGTTTCAGATGTGGAATTATTTTAAATTATCCATACTGTTTCACTTATATGCCACTCTAAGATCTCAAATAATTCTATTTTAATTAATTAATAAGCAAGAGCAAGCCAACTGAATCTACAGTGCTGGTGGTGTAAGTGCTGTAAGTGCTGACTTATTAACTTGTAAGAATATAAGTAGATAATATAAGTCATGATAGATCAGAACTAAGGCCTATACAGTTCAACATTTTGTCCACAATATGGCCAATCCTTTGCTTATGGGAAGCCCACCAGCAGGCAGGTGTTGTTGTGCTGTAGTTGTGTTTCTTCAAGTTATTTCTGACTTATGGTGACCTTAAAGCTAACTTATAATGGGGTCTTCTGGAGCTGAGAGTGTGTGATGTGCCCAGGGTCACCCAGTGAGTTTCCATGGCCAAGCAGGGAAGTGAATCCTGGTCTCCAGGGTCATAGTCAATGCTCAAACCACTCCACTATGCTGGATCTTGAGCCAGCAGGCAGGACATGAGTGCAAATGCACCTTGTGTTCCTCAGCAACTTACACATAGAGGCACACTGCTTCTGATACTGTATGTGGTGTGTAGGCATCCTGATTACACCTCATTTTAGCAAGACCTCCCATTTTTAAAGGAAGCTTTTTGGAAAAAAAAAATCTAATAGCTTCCTTCACATCTTTTAGCAATGCCAGTGACTTCATGGACTCTGTATTTTCCTTTCAGACCTGTGCTATGCATGAGCATCTGTTAATATGGCTTGGAGGAGGGCCCAAGTATCCTGGAGAGATCTGACCCTTTTGACTCTTCTTTTCAAATCCTGTTTTACTGGTTTCCTTATTTATATGGAGTTTCCTTTTCTGTAAGTCAAATAGGACTGCATGTATGATGTCTGCAAATGTTGCACCAGGCAGGCAAGGCAGTCTAGACATCCAGTACAAACCCAGCTGTTTATGCTTTTAATTAATAAAAGCCACACCAGAAGGAACATTTAACATCTCAATTTTATAAATTTCTGTTAGACAGAGAAGTAGAAACAGAGACAGTTAAAGGGACTATGATAACCTGGGCTCAGAATATTGGACATCAAATTGAATTGACATACTGGGAAAAAAGTTGGATTAACACACAGAAGTTCACATTTGCGCAAAATCTGAAAGAAAATCACTTAAAAATGTTGCACAGATGGTATTTAGACCCAGTGAAGTTGGGAAATATATATAATCTAAAAAACAAGAATTGCTGGAAATGCATGCAAGAGAACGGGACTTTTTATCACATGTGGTGGCAGTGCCCCAAAGCAAAAAACTACTGGAAGAAAGTACATAAAACAATGATTGCAGATAGAGATCCCAATCACGCCCAAAATTTTCTTATTAAATATGCTACACCAATTAGACAAAAAATACAAGAAATATGAGGAAATAATCTTATATATGATAACCGTGGCTAGAATAGTATATGCTAAATACTGGAAAACACAGGAAACACCATCAGTGCAAGAATGGACACAGAAGGTTCTTGAATATGTCACATTAGATGACCTCACTCGTAGATTAAGAGGGGAAAAGAGTGGTGGGAAAGCAAATGGCTTGAGGTCTTTAGAAAACATATTTGAAAAGAACTGGACAAAGATTTGTCAGGGTGAAAATCAAGAATAGATGCACTGCAATAATATAAGCTAAGATAAGAGGAAAGAGTACTGTATATATTAATCTAACAATAAGTGAGAGGCAAGTCTTCAATGATCTTTTGGTTTTTATCGGGATCACAATAGAGAAATAGAATCAATAAAGCAAGTTCAAACAAGGGGAGGGAGGAAGGATAAAGGATGTAATTTAAGATTGATATCTACTAAGATATGTAATCATAGGCTAAAGCGTTTTTTTTTTAATGTGTAAAATGTATAGAACAATGGTTTTGTTTTGTTATGGATTAATTTTTCCTTTAATAAAAAAAAATAAAAATAAAAGTCACAACAGAAGCACTCCGAACCAGAGGTGCATCTTATCTGTCCATCTATCAAAGGATGGGATCCTTCTAAGAGATCATTTTCTTCTCTTTTTATGTAATAGTCTTACTGCAAGTTCCTCATTTTCTGTGACTGCAGAAAACTCACAGCCAGTGGCAGAGCTTGAAGTGCATGGAGGGGGTGGGTAGAGGGGGTGGGTGTGGGGCTACAATGCACACAGGCGGGGCTACAGTGTGGGGCATGGCTATGGCATGTGGCAACAGGGCTACAACTGATGGGGCGGGGCTACATTACAGCACATGGGGCTACATTACGGCATCCTCAAATAATTGTTGCCAGTGGCGCATCACCTCCATCATCCCCCCATCCCTACATAATTGCTCACAGCATCCCTAAAGGCTTTGTCCACTAATCTCTTTGCTTCCCTCAGCTTCTCCAGGTTGGCTGTCTTCATCTTGAAAGGGTGAACTTCTTTTCATGGGAAAGAGTTCATTGCAGCAAGCAGATACCAACAACTTCCATCCAACAGTCAAATATGTGGTATGAAGAGCAATAATACCAAATAACTGCCATACCCCTACTGATTTTCTACCTTCATTGCTGTTTTGATATTTTATTATATGTTTAAATCTGTCAATTTTTTTTAATTATTGGTTTGTTTGCCTGGATAATTGCAGTAACAGAAAGTGAAGAAGAACTGTGTGAGAGAAATACCCTCATCATCCTTTTGCTGAACACATATGGCTGCTGAATTTGTACATAGTTGTTTCCCTTCCCTTAAATGGAAACTTTGTCCCTGGGTGTGGGACACAATTTCGGGGGCCCTTCTCATGCTCAGTTTCTACTGATTCAATGGATGTGTGCTAGACAGTTGGATTTAGGCCATAAGTGTTGACTTATGGCCCACTGATTTCAGTGGGTCTGCTCTGGTGGGGACTAATAATTGGACTTATACCAGAACCTTTGACAAGACTAAGAGTTTGCTTGCCAATTCAGTAAAAGAGTCCTGACCTGTTGATTGATCAGACATGCACACCAGTGATCTGCTTTCTTATCACATAGTAGGATTTTTAGGTCATCATGTAAGCCATATTTAGTTGTGGGCAGGTTTCACTTTTGTATCATGTCGAAGATCTAATGGCATACTTTTGTTGGATCTCACTTCTTCCATTAGAATCAGAAGTCTGTCTCTATCCTTGAGTCCTCTGTATACTCTAAAAACCTTCTCCAGTTGGAAAATTCTCTAGAGGAGATATTGCAGGGTATAGAGGTCTATGGCAGGATGAATGGAGGACAGAAGTCCCAGTTCTTCAGGCACTGGATACAGAAGTATCTGAATGGAACATTTGTACATCTGTCTGCCAAAAAGGGGCACTAAGCAGTTGATATTCCCTTATATCCTAAAAGTATTAGCACACACAAAAGCAAAGAACTCCCAATTACTATAGATATCTAAAAGCAGGAATTTCCCAACTCAAGACATGCAATCTGGCTTTCTGTAAGTATGTCAACACAATACAAGCCAAGACAGAGATGATATAGAATATTGTCCTACAGAAGCAGGATTAGTGGCAAGGGAGGAGTGATTTGCAGTGACAGCCAGGACCATAAGTCTAATAAATGAAACCAGCTGTATCCCATGTGGCTCAGATGAAGTTGGGTGGGTGGTGATGGTAATGGGATTTCCTACTGCTGTCAGGAAGGTGTCTGTGCCTGCAGAATGTAAGCTGTTATCCATCCATTGAAACAAACATGTTTGTATTTGTGGAATTACAAACAAGACCACTTGGCTGAAATACTAGGGTACCCAAATCTATACAACTGAGAGCAGGTTTTTCATGAACAACAGATTTATTGAGGACAAATTCTTTGAATGTCCTTGTAATTACAGACTTAGGTTAGACCTTTAATCATGCTAATGTTGTGGTAATCAGACACGTGACAGCCCCATACATGCACACACACACACACACACATTGTATTGCTTGTGCATTCTGCACAAAACTTTAATAGATTGATCAATTAATTAATTAATCAGGTTACACAGAAAATCAATCAGCTATAAATTATTTAATTAAGAGCCTTTCTGCACTATACTGTTATAGTGCTATTATACCACTTTTAACATCCTATGGAATTCTAGGGTTTGTAACTAACTTAAATGCCCCTCCCTAAACTGTGAACCCCAGGATTCCATAGGATGTTGAAAGTGGAATAATAGCACTATAACAGTGTAGTGCAGAAAGGCCGTAAGTGAGGGTTCCTATAAAGGCTCCTTACTTATGTCTTTTAAATAAATAAATAAATAAATAAATAAATAAATAAATAAATAAATAAATAATTTTTAAATTATTCATTAATGATTAGGCCAAGAAAGATTAGGCCTTAAGTCTAGCCTACATCCTCATTGAGATTCTCTTGCACGTCTTTTTCAGGAAAATACTCAGCACTTCATATATGTTGCAGGTCACTGATGCTGTCCTACTCAGCTCAAAATAGGCCATTTCCGCACTGGACTGTTATAGCGTTATTATTCCACTTTCAACATCCGATGGAATCCTGGGGTTTGCAGTTTAGGGAGGGACCAGCCGGCCCCTCCCTAAACTGCAAAGCCCAGGATTCCATAGGATGTTGGGAGTGGAATAATAGCACTATGACAGTCCAGTGCGGAAACAGTCATAGCCTGGATTGTGCTGGATGGCTGTAATCATAAATAGCAGGGGGAGGAAACTTCAGATTTCCAGATGTTTGGAAGAACACAATTCCTTACTATTGGCCTTGCTGATTGTGTCTACTAGAAGTTGTTTGGACTTCAACAACTGGAAAGCTAAGTTTCCCCATCCTCGTTGTATTATATATATATATATATATATATATATATATATATATATCTTCCTCTAAAAATGTGTGTGTGTGCACACACACACACATATGCATGCGTACATACACCCCTTTAGAGGAAGGTATATACCCCAGGATTCCATAGGAAGTTGAAAGTGGAATAATAGCATTATAACAGTCAAGTGCGGAAAGGGCCTGGGTCCAACTGTATGCAGTGATGCTTACTTCTGAGTAGACATGCATAGCACCGCTCTGCCAATTGCCTGCTAAAATTCTGAGGAAACAGCTACTATTTCCTCACTTGTGTTGCCCTTTAAACCCTATTCCACCCTATTTAAAGCACAACTAGCAGACGGAATGTTGGAAGCGGCAGAAAAAAGGCTCATTTCACTACTGAATTCTCCAGTCTGTCTGTAGGTATTTAGTGTCACTGGAGTCATATATGCATTTTTATAAAATGCAAGGGCCTTTATTGCCTCCCCAAATATCAGTTTGTTCTATCAGATAATTTTTAGACAAGAAGAATTTACAGCCCCCCCCCACATAATTCTGCATCAGGACAACAATGAGGATAAAAAATTAAAGCCATCACCCTATACCCATGCCAGATGAAGATCTATCCCCTGTCCTTAGTCTAGGGAGATATTTTTAAATGATTTACTCTCTTGTTTGTCTTGTTTTATCATGATTCATTACTTTTAGCGATCAGTGTTATTGCATCTGTTTTTACTGCAAAGCACGTTGAGATTTTCCAGATGAAAAGCAGCATAAAAATGGCCATTATGTAGCAAAAAGAAAAAGGACATAGCTGAGAGCTGCCTCTTCGATGTGCCATCTGTTGTGATCCTCAGTCCTGACAAAACTTCTGGAGAGTTTGGACCTGGAGTTCCACATCTCCATCAAAACCTGCATCCGAAATGTATTAAAGTAGAGCTACCCACTGATGTTATACCTATGATCTCATGAAGCCAAAGAAAATTCCACTTCTGCTCTCTGAACATCCTCTCTCACCACTTATTCCTTTGTCAGGAAAGAGAGAAAAATTTTATAGACTGTACAAATTTTTGATCCTCGGCTCTCTTCAGCTTGCCACTGACTGACTGGATAGCTTATGGCAAGTTACTTAAGTTTTCTTCCTTCATTTCCTTGCCTGGAAAACATGGATAATAGTAACAATTTATTACACAGGGGTAATAAATTAATGTTAGAGTCTTGCCTATAAATGTTTGCTATGTCATGTAAGTACCATTTTCCATGTCAATTGATTTTTCAAAGGACAAGCATTCCAGCTGTCTGAGCGTGGGGAAATATGCCTGAGGTTTTCTTTAATGCAGAGAGAACTCAACAAAGAGGGGGGAAAGGGGGTGGGGAAGATGCTGTTGCATTTTACCCATATAGAGTTCTATAATAATTTCGAAGCGAGGTAGCGGAGATTTTTACAGTTCTGGCACCACAGAATAAAAAAACTACAGCAATATTTAAATTATTTTATTTCTTCCTGCTGCCACATCTCCCAGGAGATCAGGATAAAATTAAAAAACACAAAAGTGGCTCACAACAGACAAGTGCTGTCTTCAACAGCTTGAGACCTCAGTACTTGAAAGAGCCCCTCTCCCTACATATGCCCACACAAGGTTTGTGTTCGGCTCAAAGGCCCCTTCTCTGTGCCCCACCAGTGAGGGCAATATGCTGCTGCCGCCGAAGGATGTTGGAAAGAGCCTTCTCTGTTATGGATCTCAGTTATAGAAAACGCTCCCTTTAGAGACCCAGGCCATTTCCGCACGAGTCTGTTATAGCACGATGATTCCACTTTCAACCTCCTATGGAATCCTGGGGTTTGCAGTTTTGGCAGGGGCCAGCTCGCCCCTCCCGAAACTGCAAATCCCAGGATTCCATAGGAGGCTGAAAGTGGAATCATCGTGCTATAACAGACTCGTGCAGAAATGGTTCCAGTTAACACCTACCTTACTGACATTCTGGTGTCAAGTGAAAACACGGTTGCCTTTCAGGCCAAACTGGTTTTATACAAATCCAATATGTGCATGATTTTGAGCTGTTTTAAGTGTTTTATCTGGTTTTAATCTGTCTTCTTTCAACTTGCTAAATTGTTTGACATAATTTTAGCCCTTTAAAATCATTTTAACATTTACACCATTTTAAACTGGTCGTGTTGATTTTATTGTACACAGCCCTGAGATCCTGAGATAGAATATTTTGAGTAACTAACTAACTAAGAAATAAATAAATAATAGCAGAACATGGAAAAGTGCTCTTTTGAGAGTACATTTTCAGCATGTGATTAAAACAGTTGTCCTTTCTCTGGACTAATATAATATGCAGCCTGCCTAGTAGTGGGATAGTTGATGATAATGCACAGAGACAGCATGTTCTGAAATTGCTGATGGCCAAAATGTTTATGAGGGGAGGGCATCATAAGACTCTATTGCAATACAGCTCTGTGAAATAACTCCTTAATGTTTTACATTTCTTGCACAAATGAATACTTGACTAACAACAGTGTAAAATTTTATTGCCACTGATGCAATGTAACATGTCAGCCCAATTCATTGTTTACTTCATACATGCCTTTCTTCATTGATAAAGCTGATCTCATCAAAGCTTTATGGTACAAGCACAACACATTCCTTCACTCTCTCTGAATTGCAGCTCTGACCATTAGTAACACATCTGGTACTCCACCCAATCAGAAAAAAAAAATACTTACAGGTCTTCCAGGTGCTGACATCTACCCTAGATACACATATATATTTATATGCTGGCTTTTCTAATTAAGTAATTATTTTAATATAACACTAATCCATAAAGAAATCTGTTTGAAGTATTATAACTATGTCCATAGCTTTGTTCTCTTCTTTTCAGTATGATTGATCTAATAGCCTGACCTCTCCATCTGTCTTACAAACAGACTGGATATGATTGTGTTCTGAATCACAGGAATGCAGGCTTGCAATTATATTCTTTATAACAATGGCCATACTCTTGGTTTGCATTGGCAGAACTCAGATCATAATCTGGCTTTGAGGAGTTGAGTAACTTCCACAGTTTCAGTACGAAATAGTTGGTAAACCAGTCAAAACTTGCTGGATTGGCTTGACTTCAGAAAAGCTGCTTGTGGGAAACTGTTCAAGAAAGGGCAAACTGACAATCCACACTTTTATCTGTTGTAAAAGGAGGGAAAGAAGGCTGCCAGTGTGTGGCCCTAATACAACCATATATTTTGTTACAATAATAGGAAAGGCTATCATGGCACTGAAAGATGTCATCAAGCATCTTTAAAACTCCCAGCACCCACTAGGCCCATGATCAAAGGCCAACAATTTTACCAGCCTTGATGTCTTGTAGCAGCTATTATCTCTCCATTGAGAAATCCTCTCTCAACAAAAAAGCAGATAGTGCAGAAATCCAACAATGCATCTTTTACATACTTAATTTATGATTATAATTGCACCAAAGGGTTTGGAGACTATTCTACCCTACATCTTGGCAATACACTGTATGATTTCTCTTACTTTAATATACCACTTTAGGCAATCTCTACATATATTTATATGCTCAAGTCAGCATAAAAATATAAGAGGCATTCCAAACTGCTGGCTCCAACAGTTGAAAAGTTGTGGGGGCTCACAAATTATAACAGATTATTCACTTTGCTTCACATTTTTGCAGTGTAGAATGAAATCAGCCATCAAGAAACTGAATTGTGGATTAGTGTACCAATTCACACTGGAATCTTGGATAATGATAATAAGTTAGAAAAGCCTAACATTAGGATCAATACTGAGTCAACACTGAAGCAATTGACTCAAGGCAATTATCAGCCCCTAGAAGTAACCCACCTCACTCATCATCAGTTATCATGACACACTGAAAACCCAGCATGAATCTCAGC
The DNA here is from genome assembly GCA_948474755.1 of Ctenosaura bakeri. Taxonomy (NCBI): domain Eukaryota; kingdom Metazoa; phylum Chordata; class Lepidosauria; order Squamata; family Iguanidae; genus Ctenosaura; species Ctenosaura bakeri. The sequence continues at coordinate 11,474 of CAOLHI010005029.1, read as the reverse complement.
ATAAATCCTAAGAGTGGGTCACTGGATAACCGATAGTCCAAGGGCCACATAGGGTATGTGGCCTCAGACTTCATCTTGTGTAGTCCTAGGACTAATTTTGAAAGCTCTTTAAAAGATTAGTTCAGGCATCTACAAGAGGAATCTATCTGTCTTCTAGCAGCCTGCTGGGTGGGAAGGAAAAGAGAAAGAGAGGAAAGAAGTGAAAAGGCACAGGATCACGATAACATCTACCCCTCTTCTCAACACTGGAATGTGGCCCTTGACAAAGTACCCTTAAGAGAATTCAGCCCTTGACATAAAATAATTGCCCACTTCTCTGTTGCAATTCATTTTTATGGAGCAGTCAAACAAAAACAATTCTCTGTTGCCTGTACTTTCCTAAAATAGTTTCATGCATACACGTTGGTCCAGAATCCTGGGAACACACCATTATTTACAAAGAGCACCTGCCTGTGTCAACTCCTTTGTTTACTTCAATAGAAATTACAGCTCTACGTGCACATCTCTTGGAACATAAGTCCTTCATGTAAGAGGGAAATGGAAGCTGTGTACATACTAGTGCCACTGTGCCCTGAAGAAATCACTGGATCTGGGCCATATTGTTACAGAGACACTTTTGCTGATCAAAGAGATTGCAACAAGAGAAAAGAGAGGAAATAATGTTTTCAGCACATTGGACCAGTGTCAATGACTGCCACACTGCAGCACAAGAATGACACATAACAGGTATGGGATTATTTCAAAGTTATGAAACCAGTTAACTTTTCTATCCCCCTAAGTTTCCAAAACTGGTTTTTACTCTATTCTTCAGTGGCAGAAGTGATAATGTTTTACCAGAAACAGTGAAGAAGAGAGAACATTACCATTGATGAATGTCACACTTTGCATATAACAATTTCTCCTAACTTCTGCTGCAGAGTACCACCAAAATCAATCAATCAATCAATCAATCAATAGCATTTAGATATAACTGTGATCTAGTCAAATTCTGTAAGTAAATAGAAACAAAGAAATAAACAGTGCAAAACATTTGTTTATAAGCTGCTCTCTTGCTAAAGAAGTATGGTTTTTTACAGTCTAGCCAGAAGAATCCTGAAAGAGATTGTATTAGGGATTGAATGAATATTTGAAAACATTTGAAAACAAGTTTTTATAGTTTTAGGTAATCTTGACAAAAGAATCCTGGACTGATGAGCTTCTCCACAATTTGAGACTGCTGCAAAAAAATTGCAGATGAGGTTTTGCTCACAAAACAGTATTTTATGCACAAGAAATAGTATTTTCTAGACAGGAAATAATATTTCTGAGTAGAAATAATCATTTTCTTCACAGAAAATGCCTTTTCCTGTTCAGAAAATTCTGTTTTGTGTGCACAATAACCATTTGAGAATTTTGTGCTGAATAAGTTCCCAACCACAGCATTTTCTACATAGAGAATAATACTTCTGCAGAGAAATACTGTTTTCTGCACAGAAACTGCTGTTTCCTGTGCAAAAAAAAAAAAAAAATGCTTTTCTCTGCACGTAAATATTTGCAAATTTTGTGGAAATCAGTCCCAAACTGTGAATAGTCCTTGAAAACTAAAGTTCCTTGCATCAGGTTAGAAATTGCTCAAATTACTTGTTGCTTCTTTCAAGAACAAAAAATAATGAAGAACTACATCCCTGGAACCCATTCATATTCGGGTTGTTTCTTTTTCTGCCTATCCACTGAAAGCAGAATAAGAACAGTATACTTAGAAGGACTTCAGCAATTCAATAGTTTGCCTTTCACCTGTTCCCTGTTGGTGAACAGAGATTTTTCTCCTGGTTTAAGAAAGAAAATGTGCAAATAAAATTATAGGTGTAGTGGGAGATAACAGACATTTCTTAGTTTTGCAAAGCCCGCAGAAACATGTTTTAAAATAAAGGTTTATAAGCAATACGTGGAAGCAGAACATGTGAAAAGGATCTAGAGGTCTTTAGAAAACCACAAGCTAAACATGATTCAAGAGTGTGACACAGTGGCTCATAAAGCCAATGTTAACAGTGGGCTGCACAATAACAGGAGTATAGTCCCAGATCAAGGGAAGTAGTAGTGCCTCTCTATTCTGCTTTGGCCAGACCTTACCTGACATAGTGTGTCCAGTTCAAGAAGCTAGAACATATTCAGAGAAGGGCAACCAAGATGATCAAAGGTCTGGAAGCCTTATGAGGAATGTCTGATGGAGCTGGGTTTGTTTAGTTTGTAAAAGAGAAGACTGAGGCCATTTCCACACTACACTGAGTAAGGCCCCGCTTTGGGGGTCCCCAATGTCAGTATGGTTTGGATGGGCACCATACCTAATTGGCATCAGAGGTCAAACTGAGCGAGGGAAAGAATTTGACTATAAATGTGAGAAGCATAGGTCAACTCCAAAGTTCCTCCAGGTAAGACTGAGTGATTTATCAGGCAAAAACACACTATTCCTGTAGATAATAGGCTTAAATAGAAGCTGGAATTTTCCAGGGAATGCAACTGTGAGGAGCCCACCAGGACACTGATTGACAGATATCCATCCCTTGTACACCTGGATTCTTTCCTCTGCCCTCACAGCACCCACAATAGACAGCTATTACAACATTCATCATGTCTTTGTCAATCAAAGCACTAAGCCATCAACAGGAGAAAGACTCATTGTCCACAACAGGTTCCTTTTGTCTTGCATCTGGAACCTTCACAGCCCCAAGACATTTTCAGGGTACAAATACCCCTGATTTCAGGATGCTCAGTGCAGTCTCTCGAAGGTCTACCCATCACTCTGTCCGTCTGGTTCCTGAATGAGAACTGTCTTTAGGTTCTACCTAAACCAAAATACATTTCTGCTCTTCACTATTCTTCTGGACGGGTAATTATAAATCCCTCAAACCCCTCAACCTCTCTATAATTTTTCCTCTCTTTGTCTTTCAGTTAGCTCTTGTGTGAATGTGTAATTGTGTGTATCTTGTGTGCATGCATGAGTGAATTCCCCTCAATAAAACACATTTTTAACTTACTTTTGAATCTCTGGCTGGTTCTTTTCCTGAGTGTGCCCGTAAACACCGGTAGAAAAGATCTCACTAAGTTGCTCCCCTCTCGCAGCCTCCTGATTTTGAGCTAATTAATTCCCCACTTTTTCAAGGATGTATTTGGCATTGCAGGGTGGCCCTTGTGGCACCTACGTTTCAGAGTAACAACTGTTATAGTGCCATTGTTCCACTTCCAACATTCTGTGGAATTCTGGGGTTTGTAGCTTACTGAAGCCAAAAAGCTGTGGAAATGGCCTGAGAGGTGACATACTAGCTATCTTTAAATATCTGAAAGGCTGCCATGTCGAAGATGGAGCAAGCATGTTTTTTGCTGCTCCAGACTATGGTCCTTTCTGCACTACACTGTTATTGTGCTATTATTCCATTTTCAACACCCTATAGAATCCTGGGGTTTGTAGTTTAGGGAGGGGAATTTAGAATTCTCAGCCAGTGAGCTCTTTAGCCAAAGTAAACCACAAGCCCCAGAATTCCACAGGATGTTGAAAATAAAATAATAGCACTATAACTGCGCACTGCAGAAAGGCCCTACAACACAAACCAGTAGATTCAAATGGGAAGAAAAGAACTTCCACTTCAACATGAGGAAGAACTTTTTTGATCTAACAACTATTTAATATAAGAATAGACTGCCTTGGAAAGGGTGGGAGATTCTCCATCTTTGGAGGATTTTAAACAGTGATTGGATGGGCATTTTTCAGGGGCATTTTAGTTATGCAGTTCTGCATGGCAGGAGGTTAGACTAGATGGCCTTTGTGGTTACTTCTACCTCTATGATTCTATGCTTTTAAGTTTCACTGGTGCTTCTCTTTGCCTGTCCAACCCTAGTTATTTACTGTTAGTCATATAGAGAAGTGCTCCTCCCAGACTGTACTGATAAATTCATTGCCAGGTTTCAGTCCTTCCCTTTCGAGGGTATGGAGCAAAACCATGTTTATTGCTAAGGAGCTGTATCACATCCAAGGGGCATAGTGCATTGGACTAAACTAGGAAGAGAATTTGGCTCAACGGAAAAGTCCTTGAAACATTTTCTAATCACTATAACTGGTTGAGCTGGAATAGGCATACTCCATAAATGGCATGAAGTTCCCAGCAAAGCTACATATGGTACTTCAGAGGAAACATGTCTTACATATTACAACTATGTGTAAGATAACACATCACTGCATGGTTTTATGTTGTCTATGCCTACCCTGAGATCTTTTGATATAGTTCAGGACATAAATATTTGAATAAATAATTAAGCACAGTGCTGCTACACCTTGAAAAGTACACTCAGGTGTAGCCCATTGAAAAGTTCTGAAGAACCTGGCTTTATCTTTCTCAGAAAATCTTGTAAGGGCATTGACAATCCATTTGTAGGAAACAAGCTTTAGGAATCAAATTATATAATAAAATTAAGGTAATGTCAAAATCTGACCCCAAAGGAAAGAAGGTAAAGATCCCAAGAGGGAATGCAGATTTATGAATAACATTCTGGCACTCTCAGACATATGGCTTCATTACCACTTCTTCTCTACAACATGCTGTTTATACAAGCATTGTGGAAAAAGAGACCAAAAAAATGATACCAGGCTCATTTGCCCTCCCTTGTAAGAAACTATTTGGAAGATGTTAATGCCCTTGCTGAGTAAGGTAAGGAAAAAGGTGGGGCCACACATTATAATTTAAACAATAGTTAAGCCAAAAGCCACTGCAAAGCAATGTTGTAAGAAAACGCCCTCCTGTCATCCTTATCTGATTGAACGGACTAAATGCAAGTTTCGCTTATATGCACACATTCTCGCTTTCTCTCCCATACAGGGGGAGTTTTTAGTTATTAGAGAGGGAGATAAAAGCATGTACAAACTATCATACTGGAGCATCTTGAGAAGATCAGACCTGTAAGCAAAGTCTCTCCACACCCCAGAAAGAGATTTCTGGAATGCAAACCATTTCATTATTATTCCACACTATACTCTGTACAACTTGTCTGAGGTTTCCTGAAATCCTATAGGAATATCCTTACTACAGCCCTAGTTTAATAGTCATTCCCTCTCCCCTGGGGAACTATGAAAAAGGCTAAGAGTTCTTAGTAACCTCACCATACTACAATTCTAAGCAAACTATACACTCTTCTTTTTTAAAAAAAATGCAACAATTAAAACCAGTATAAAACTAACTGATGTTTGTAGGGTAGTAATGACTAACTTAAAAAAAAAATCAGCCATTTTTCAATTGGTGTAATTGCCCTCCTGAACAGTCCCATGCAACATGGTTTCATCAGGTGCTTCAGTGAACTGTGGGAAATTTGAAGTGGTAGCAGTGGTGGCTTCTGTTAGAGGACTAGTGAATCTACTCTACATTTTAGTCTAGACTACAAAGGAGATAACCAGTGTGCTGGAAACTGCTCCTGCCCCTAAATATAGTCAGCACCTTAGACAGATCTTTTAACATTTAGAGTAAAACCCAGAGTAGATTCAACCCCCCACTGACTGCTCTGGACAGCAGACGACTTCCTGAATTATCCACTGCTGACAGGTAAGTATGAATCCAGGGAGCCACTGTTGGCCAGATTAACAGGGAACCAAGGAGTGAAGCCAGGATCTGTTCCTAAAGCTGAGCAAGTCAACTTAGAAAGGCAGTATTACTAATAGCTTCAGCTAAGACTCTGAGTCTTTGATTGGAAAAAGAAAAAGAAAAAGAAATTGTGGTTGTCCAGAGTAGGATTGCACAATTTTGTGCTGATTCTTGCAAAGAAACCTAGGAGTTATAGTTTGATGAGTATGCAAAGTCTTTTCTGTTAGAAATCCCTAGGCTTCCTCCAGGAACATGGTTATTTAGCTATGTAACGGATTTACTATTAGACTTTGAGACCACATCCTCTATTCCAATGGAACTTAGTCTCAAGCCAAATATGTACAGGCAGAATCACACCTTTAGTCTAAAGCCAATTGTTAGTCCCAGCTAGACAGACTCATTGAATCAATGGGAACTTAATAAATCAACTTGTATATACAAGTTCCATTGATTAAATGGATCTACTCAAGTGGAGACTAACAAGTGGGTTTAGCCCTTCAAGTATCTGGTATTCTACACCAAACAGACTAGTTTTTATAGGTTGTTGTGGGTTTTCAGGGCTTTGAGGCCATGTTCTATTACTATTTTCTCCTGACATTTCGCCTGCATCTGTGGCTGGCACCTCCAGAGGATACTAGTTTTTGGTAAATCTAGAAGAAACAGTGGAAAATATTTTTGAGAAAAGAAAAATCTATGGTACAATGTATTTGCCTAAATGCTCATCCAGTCACTTCTTCACCTTCTTTACTGGTTAACCACCACTCTGAAGAACTCAGTATAAACAAGACAATTGTTAACAATGGGAAACAAATGCAGAAGTTATTATTGTAAAATGATTATACATCTCAGGCACACCAAATAAATCATCCTGAAAAGCTACCTTTAACCATAGGTCATGTGGTGGCTCGGCATAAAGGCAACATACCTTAGTTATCTGTAGATAAAACATTAAGCAGGATGGTCAGAGGAACTGACAACAAAGCATAAGGTTGAAATGCACCCAGATAATCCTTAATCAGAGATTATCAAGTGAGTCATTTGTGTTCATATACTTCCCTTTAAAAACAGGCCACAATCACATTTACAAAAACAGATCAGCCCTCTGGATTGTGCTGTTCATAGAACAGGGTGTCTCAAACTTTCTGAACTCTGGCACTCTTTCTGAATATGCTTTATCATCTTCCCCCTGCCAGTGCCAACTTTCTGTTTGCAGAAGAGCAGACTGTGGTCCTCGTGTGTACCATACTCTCTCCTTCGTGACCAGTATACTTAAATGCAATGGTCAATCTGGAGATTAGAGAAATGAAACATTCTTATGATGCTCAGTCTACTACTGACCAGAACTCTGAAAAAGATCACCATTCATCAAGATAACTTATATCTACGCAGAAATGTCGATCCACACACATTACAACAAGGTATATATAAGGGAATAGGATTGCACCATTTGGTACAATTACTTTGGCCGGTACCCTGTAAAGCAGTGCCTCTCAAAGTGGTGGTCCCTGGATTGGTGCCAGTGCCTGAGCCATTGGCTGTAAGTCCCTGGCAAGTTTCTAGAAATGAAAGAAACAATCACACCCAATGGAAATAAATTCCCTAGCAGCATAACATATGATGATAATAACAACAGCAACAACAACAACAGCCAGTCCTGCATCTCAGATAGCCTGGGAAACAATGTTGTAAGGCACATATGCATGTGTAAGCTTTCCTTATAATTCTGTATTTCCTTTTCAGGATGCTGTGGCGCTTGGTAATCCTTTCTTACCTTCACAGTTTCCAACTTATCATAAAGCCTTTGAATTTCCTGACACAGCCATTCTGTACCTTTTAGTGAGTGGGCAGGATTGGAGAAGTGTCTGGCTATGTTCATGTAGGCAGGCACAAAATGATCAGTGCTTCTCCCCCTGGCTATGGAGACTATAGCCAGACACTTATGTAATCCTGCCCAGTTCCCACGAAGTATGTTCCCCTGTGTTGTTGTGTTTTTATGCAGAAAACTAGAATGTGAAAGAGACCACTAGTTTTTTGCACTTCTCAGCTAGATAGTTTCTCAGCAATAGTTTCTGAATCCACCTCTCTAATGGAGCAGTAGCCCTGGGAAACAATGTTAAGTACTTTTGATATACTGCAAGCACTACAGAGCTGTTTCTGTTAGCAGTGTTAGTAGTAGTAGTAGTAGTGCAAGTACAGACATCATAGAGGCTCACAAAACTGTTGCTGCTTTCTCTAGTAAATGTGATAATGCTTTTTGATATAAGACATTATCAAAGCAAATATTTATATAACGCTGATGTGGTTGAGTATCAATAGTGAAATCAGTATTATGTCATTAAGGTTGGATACTGCATTGGCCTCTGCACCACTGGCAAAGTCCACTCTAGCATGCGTGCCAGTTCAGTTGGTTAATCATTTACGCTCCATTACCAGCAAGGAACAAGTCCACTGTCCTTCAGTCATAGCAACCCTAGGTCACAGTTCAAGATGATTTTGTTGCTTTTTTCTCTACTTGGCTCAATGGTACATCATAAAACTTAAATCTCAGCTCTGTTTGTTCTTCTTTAAGATGCCATATATTTAAAATTCTTTCCTACTTCTGCTTTGCGTTCTTCACAGAATCAGTGGTGCTGGTAGATTCAAGAAGACTTTGGACTCAGTGGTCTCAGGGATCTCTTTCCTCTTTTCATGGTAACCAGGGGCCCTTTCACACTACACAGGAAAGGTCCAAAAAGGTAGTACTTCTGAATAGGAATTTCTGTTAGTTTGTTTACATCTGGTAAGCCAGGTCTGCAGCATTCAGAGATCCTCCTGTTTATTCTTCTATGTATTGCTGTGTATGTCTCCACAATCCTACCTTGAGAGCCCTACAGTGCAGCTTAAGATGGAGGGCCAATCCAGATGTGGCACTGAACATATGGCTAGACACCACGTCTGTGTTTTTAACTAAAAAATTAACAGCTGGCGCCAGCAGTAGGTAATTTTCATTGAGACTGTAGCATGGACCGAAAACTTTTCTTTAGCTACACGGACGTGCTTTCCAAGGATGAAAGGTTATATTTAGTTTAGTAGTCCTCAACCAGGCCAGAGTATCTGTTTATCTGTGCCAATATAGGCACTACAATCTGTATTTTGTTTTAGTTGTTGGTGATGATTATATCCAAGCATATAAATAAGGCTAAAAAAAAGTACCGACTCATAAAAATCTTTTACTAGCCCACATGCCCATACAAGGCAATGTAAGTCACATTTGGTAGGTCTACAGCTTGGGTGGGTGAACTCTTTTCTTTAAAAAATAAATCCAGTTTACAGAAATTTTCCTATTTGTCACCTAAAGGCAACTCAGCAAATGGCTATATACAATCTGCTCTGTGTGTGCTATGTTCATGTTGCCTCAGTCCATTTAATTTTTCTCAAATGCAACTTCCCAAGCACCTGCATTGCACATGCATTTTAAAACATTGTGACGGAAAAGTTCAGGAGCAGGAACATGTTTCTGGATGAATGGATAGTTTGCTTGCCACCATCTTTTATGATGCACTGTATACTCTGGTTTCTCTTCAGATTGTATAAATCTTGCACCTTTTACTTTTATGAAGCACTGTACTGCACTGTTCTCAAGAACAGTTGCAAAGGAGCCATGAACCGGAAATTGTAACAAGGGCAGAGTTAGTAAGCCTGCAACAGCTTTTGAGATATGCCACACTATTGTGAAAGCAAACAGCTGGTGGTGAGATATTGCAGACGTGGTAGGGAAAAAAAGACATGCCTTAATAACAACGTCATATTACATAACAAAAATAATGGGCAAAAGGACTGTGCTGTTTGAAAGGACTCTGGGAATTGCAGTTTTAAAAAATGTAACATTTCCATCATCTGCCTAAGGATACTCTGCAGACACACATGCCAAATTGTGTGCAGAGGCTCAGTATAAGTGCATGCTCACAACAGTCATACTTTTCTGCACAGCAGTCTAAAATTCCAGAGAACTAACTTTCAGGTGATTTCAGCTGAAAGTGAGCAGTTTCACCCAAGATGGGTACTTGCTGCCCATCCAAGCTAGTTTCCAAACGAGAGAAAAACTACCAATTTCACCTCTGCATTACACACATATTCAGAGAATACCTTGAGGTACAGATGGGTGAGCTATCGAAATCTCTCCTACATTTAATTTGGAAATTATTATAGCAAAAAATGAGAATGTCTTGGACAATTTGTTCAGACCCTGTTCAAGAACACAGCTTTATGTTTTATATTACCCTCCAACATTTCAAAAAGCCCTTCACCATCATCACACCACCCTACTCACAAGCAAAGTTCCACCTTCCATTTGCTAATCTTTAAAAATAGAATTAAGCCCTTTTGGCGGGGGCAAGGAACTTACTTCTGAGGAGACATTGTACTTACATGTGTATTAAGGGACCAAGGCTGACTAAATAATAATGGAAAGGAAAAAATTAATTCACCTTCTCCAAGCACTACGACAGTTTTAACAATACTTAACATTTAAACAATGTTGAATAGAATGTGACAGATTTATTATTTATTTACATCATTAAATAAGCAGATGAAAAAAAACACACCTGAGGTATGCAGAATTAATCAGAAGCTGCCTGCCAGTTTTGAGCCCTTCTACCTTAAACAAGGTGGGGGGTTTTTTGTGAGGGGAACTTCTCTATAGCAACAGATACCCATTAGTAGGTTGCCTCTGATACTGCAGGAAATGCACAAACATACACCCCATCATCTGTGGTAGGTCTGTTCTCCATGCACTCCTCTTCTGACGTTGTCCAAGATGGCAGCCCTTTATACATTTTGTGGAAACAAATTCCAGTTTGGCTACTGGTTCACCCATTTAAGGTACCACAGGATGCATTGTTCTTCCAGGGATTGTTATACTTTCATGGCCCTGGAGGAATAAAATTCCCAGAATGTTTTAAAAAGTGATTTATTAAAAACAAAAAACAGTCAAATGTATTTCAGGTGGAAAATGTACGCATGGCCTTCTTCAGACACTGTTTAAAAAGAAAACAATAATACCTATACAATATTAATTACAGTCATCCCTCCACATTTGCGAATTTCACTTTTGCGGATTTGATTATTCACGGATTATTTGCTGTCACGTCTCCTGCCTCCCTATGCCATTTTTAATAGGGACTACGAGCCTTGTGAGATTGAGAAACTGTGAACGAGGCTTGTAAGTGAATGGTGTGGGGCAGCAGTAAAGGTGACAGTAAGACCCACTAGCCAGCCACTTCTGCCTTGTGAAGGAACCCTGATGTCTCAGAGAAATCCATGGTGGGTTGAACATGGTGATCATACTTCTTTGTGTGTTAAATATGGTTTGGGAGGGCCTAGAGTTATTCACGTTTTTCCCACTTTCATGGGGGTCCTGCACCCCTAACCCTAGCGAATGTGGAGGGATGACTGTATACTCAGGTCATAAATTAAATTGTAGAAAATTGTAGATGTACAAACATATAGAAATCAATACATGAAGTCCAAATAAAGTCTGTGGATAGAGATACTCCCAATAGCATGGGTGGAGAAAGGGCACGTCATTTGTGGACTGCACTTTCATAGCTACTGAAGCCCCCCCCCACCTGTGTCCTAAAGCCCCATGAACTCCCCAAGTAAGGCTGAAGATTCTCCTTGGGCACCAAACAATTGCCCACCCCAGCACTACTTACAAAACAGTTTGAAAATCTAATCATTTTTCGTACATCCTGAGACTCTGGCCTAAATTCTCTTGCTTAGTTCAGTACGAATACACCTGTGTCTATATGTGCCTTCAAGTCGCGTGTTGGTTTATGGTAACCCCATGAATTTCATAGGGTTTTCTTTGGCAAGGAATATTCAGAAGTGGCT